>CAJNJA010016604.1:0-11285 GCA_905231915.1 Symbiodinium necroappetens | reverse complement strand
ACCAGGTAAAACGGCTGAAGAAGCAAGGTTAACACCAGGCGCCTGGAGGCGCGCTTAGGTACTACTACCTACTACTACTACTACTACTACTACTACCACCACCACCACCACTACTACTACTGCTACTTCTTCTTCGCCTTCTAATTCTAGCTGCCAGCTTGCCCCCGCGACCACTTCGGGTTGACATTTTCGAAGCTATCGGTTTATCACTCCTGGAAATCCTGCTGGAACTTTTTTAACCGGAGCCAAGCCAGACTACCAGAGGGCTTGGTGCCGGCGGTTCAGTATAGAACTCACAGCGTGAGTGTGGAAGTCAGGCTTGGAGGCCGAGTGAGATTGAAAGTTGGGGACAAATCGATACGTGGACGAGTAGGTAGATGGATGGGTAGATAGATAGTTAGACGGTCTTTAGACGGATAGATAGGCAGGTAGATAGCAAGGTAGATATGTAAGATAGATTTACATAAAAATGCTGGATAGATAGATAGTCAGACAGACAGACAGACAGACAGACAGATGGATGGATAGATAGATAGATGCTAGCGAGATAGGTAGCTGGAAACCTAGATTCTTAGATGGCCAAATAGCTGGACCGCTAGATAAGTATGGAGGAAGACACAGGGAGACAAGCGAAGGCAAGGGTCAACCTCGGCATTGGCCACCCACCCATGCTGCAAATCGTCCGTATTCCGTTTCAATCTAACAAGTACCCACCAGTAAACTGTTTGGGAAACGATTATAACTGTATATATAAAAATGACTATGAACATAAATACGAGCATGAGTATAAGTACAGGTCTAAAGAAATGCAGATATAGATAGATATATATATATATGTATATATACCTGACATATCTATACGTATATAGCTAGCTAGATATAAAGATAGATATGTACCTGAATAGGGGTTGTATGATCCCTTGTTTTGGTGGTTCCTATATATTTTGCGAAAAAGGAGGTTGCATAAAGAGCATACAAGAAGTAGCTTTTTGTAGTTCAGTTTACAGTGCATGTAAGATTCGGTCGGCTGCGGCTTGTCTGATCAGGTGAAAGTCCGCGAGAAATGCTAACTTCAGGGATTACGCTGACAAAAAGCCGACGATCCCTAAGCCCTATCAGCTATGGCGAAATATTCCCGAAGAAATGACAGACCGTGGCTGTTATATGGGCTCCCCTTCGTCATGAAAGTAAGGTTAACCAACGTAGAACAACTCCGGAATGCCCCAAAAGTAGCAATGTAAACTTCAAGCCACTGCCGGGGCAGTGATGTCCATTTCGAAGCTCCTGAAGTTCGAGCTTCGGATTTGATGTTTAGGGTTCAAGGTTGCAGGTGCCCCCAATCCCCAAACCCCTAATGCAGATCAGATCACTGTGCACAGGATCTGCTACAGTGTAGGACAGTGTAGGAGCTGTCGCGTGAAACTCTACGAGAATCCGAGTTTGCCGCTCAAGCATGCTGGGGCTCCAAACATCTCAGAATGGGCACACCCGACAAACTCTGAACCTTTCGCCTTGAACACTAAACCACAATTGCAGCGGATACCTCTCAAGTACACTGGGGAGCCCTGGGCAATGCAACCCCAAGTCCTCAGCCCCGAGAGCCCTCGGCCGTGAGTTCAGAACCCCAGGCATCCCCAGGCCGAAAGCAGGTGCAAACTGCTTCCCCCTGGTGAAACTACTGCCAACGGCAACATAAGACTACTCTGTACTAGTACCACTAACATGCTTTATTCATAAAACGGCTACAGTAACAACAAAACTGACAGACACACTTCTGCAAAGGAACACCTGTGTTTTCCGTGTGTGACACCCCGGAAGCCTCCAAAACTCATGACGCCCTGCACCCATGCGGAAAAATCGACAACTCATTCAGAACACTCAGATGCAACACCACCGGAGCTTGGTGGTGGCATGGGTGGGCCCTTTTGAACCCAAACTTTTTCATGTGGAGGAGTAGGACTGTACAGAAGTGCACACATGCAACCTAGCGGCAAGAAACCCGCATCAATCAGAGGAGGCTCAAGCCCGAAGCCACAAACGACCCCACAGACTGTCCACAAAACACAAGCTGAAGACAGACAGGCGAGTCCCTACACTCCAAGCCTTCTCCCTGAGGCCTAGAACCTTGAGGCTCAGAGCCTAAACACTGAATCCTGAAACAACCAACGCTTTGGTCCTAAGCTCAAAGACCCTGCATCCGAAGGCCTAGGGCCCAAAACCGGTGTCATAACCGGCAAACGCAAGTGCAGCCCGGAGTGCTCAGAGCCGGGTGATCCACTCCCCCGGCGCTCCATCCTGTTGTGGCTTCGGGTCCAAGGTTTTGGGGTCCAGGGTTGGGCGACAAGTTCACGGGTGTATGTAAGGCTTAAGTTGTAGGGCTTTCTTAGGTGGGAGGGCTGCAGGGGCCATGAAAAGACGTAGATTTTTCAATTCCATTTTCGAGGTTTTGGGTTTTGGATGTCGGAGTTGGTGTTGACAGTCTGCACGTATTAGCTGCGATAATTGAGACATAGGCTGACTATGACTATTATCTGAAAGACAGGTGCTTCAGGGGTGCTATCAGGCTTTAGGGTTTCGGGCTGCTGGGCAGGGTGTGGAGTTGCCGGGATTAGGCTTTGGGTTCAGGACTCGCACGGCTGTACAAGATCCTTCGGCTTCCATTTTGGAGTAGATGCAATGCTTTGGGCTATGAGGCAGCGGAGAAGTGCTTGTTGGATGTCGTAGGCTCGATTGGCGATGGCGGAACTTGAGTCGGAGCTGTGTGCCCTAGGCCTCAGGTTCGTATCATGCGGCAAGCATCTCGCCCACTTGAAACTACGGCCCCGATCAGCTTAGCCCCATGACGTTTTGTTGTATACGTATACTGATACTACAGTACACTGACACGAGAACCGCAACGCTTACCGACCTCTAGAGGCCTATGCAACACCGTGACCCTCCAAACGCCCAGAACTCCAACATTCCGGGAGGGGCTGCAAGGCGGTCGTTGTAGCCCATACAGGTCTCTGAGCCTTGGAAGTTTGGATTCGGAGTCTTTTCCAGTGCTGCTGGCTGGGCACCCCAAACCCTCACAGCCCTGAACCCAAGACCTTCCGGCACGAAAACACCCAAGACCCCTACACCCCAAAACCCCAAACCTTAAAACCTTAAACCGTAAAATCGTGATTTGGAAGTACTGACTTCGTCGCTCGAGGCAGTCCTTGCCATGTCTGAGGCCTTGGAAGACAAAAAATGTTTGTAGGGTAATTCGGGCCGGTAGTCCGCAAATTCAACAAGGGTCCGTCACGCAACTTTTAAAAGCAGAACGGGCTCTGCATCTGTCAGGGGATCACAGCCTTTTTGGGCCTCTTGGGTTTACCGTGGCCACACGCCGGTTCCATGACCTGGTGCCTGATGCGCAAGACTTGGACAGAGATGGATGTGCTTGATTGGGCGTGGCCCCAACAATGCAACAAGGCTCAACCCGCTCAAGCCTAACCCAAAACCAAGCGAGGAATGTCTGAGTCTAAGAGCAGGTCGAAAACGCAACGAGCTCGAAGTATCTTGCTATTTTGAGGTGTTGTGTCTGAATCCACGGCAATCCTCGCCGTGACATGGCGAACATGCACGTGCAGCAACAAAGAACACTACCCAAGACCACAGACATGAAGGGAGGCAACGGGAGACAACCCTAGGCCTTGGCCACTCATCCACAGCACGAAACGTCGACCTTCTGCCCTGATAAATGGCAAACTAGAGGAGACTATGTCTGGAGTTCAGGTTGCTAGTCTTTACGGCTGGGACGTATGTTGCCTGCACACAAAAGTCACAAAAGCACCGGCTGCTGCTGCTGCTGCTGATGCTGTTGCTCCTGCTACTGCCGCTGCTCTGGCTACTGCTACTCCCACTGCCACTGCCACTGCCACTGCTACAGCACTGCTACAGCTCCTCTATTGCTCCCGCTGCGGCTCCTGCTCCTGCTCCTGCTCCTGCTCCTGCTCCTGCTGCCACCACCGCCACCACCACCACCACCACTGCTGCTGCTGCTGCTACTACTACTACTGCTGCTACTACTACTACTACTACTACTACTACTCCTGCTGCTGCTACTGCTGCTACTACTACTCCTCCTGCTGCTACTACTACCCCACTACCACCACCACTACTATTGCTACCACCACCACCACCGCCGCCACCACCACCACCACCACCACCACCACCACTACGACTGCGACTACGACTACGACTCCGGCGACGACGACGACGACGACTACTACTACTACTACTACTACTCCTGCTGCTACTGCTGCTACTACTAGCCCACTACCACCACCACGACCACCACCACCACCACCACCACTACTATTGCTACTACCACCACCACCACCACCACGACTACGGCGACGGCGACGACTACGACTACGACTAGGACGACGACGACGACGACGACTACTACTACTACTGTTCCTTCTACTGCTTCGCTCCTGCTCCTGCTCCTGCGTCCTGCGTCCTGCGTCCTGCGTCCTGCGTCCTGCTCCTCCTCCTCCTCCCCGCCCGGAGATGCTGCTGTAAGTACTACGTCATTATACTTATTATTCCGGTCGTGTACTCTTTTCTCTTTCCTTCATCAGTATATATACATCGTAACATATTTAAAAAAATATATATATATAAAAACATTGACATGGATTCTTATCGTTGAGAACTACTCTTCAGCAGAACCGGAGTACTAGTATCTACAATGTGATTGAAACTTGTAGTCTTTTTTGCCAGTATTAGGAGACTGGGCTTACGATCAATCAGAATAACCGTTCTCACATTAATCATAAGCTCTGCGCATCCCTCGAGACGAGCTGCCATCCTCAGACGCTTGGACAAAGGTTCTTCGCAGCAATGGTCCTTCGGAGCTGTGGGGCGGCTTTCTCAGAGTTCAGAGTGCAAGCGCCTTCAAGCCTTCAAGCCTCGAACCCTGAACCCTCAAGCCCTGATTCCAAAGCCCTGAAATCTTAACTCCTAGACTTAGACAACCCTGAGGCCACAAGGACAAGTCAGACAAGCTGCTCTCCACTTAAGTGCAGGGCTTTGGGGAGGAGATGGAAGGCCGAGGGCTGTCGGATCCAATCCTAGCATGTCCACTAGAAGCGAAAGCTCTGGCTCCACGCCTGTGACCATGCCCTCTGTCAAACTTGGGCGTGCAGGGGAGTCTCACGCAAGGTAGCCCAAAACAAATGAGCTCCCGAGTCCGAGCTCATCGACAAGACACCACTAAACAGCGAAAGCTTCACAGGGTGTCCCGGAGTCTCGAAAGGATAATGCTGATCAGCAGTTTTGCATAGTGGGCAATGAACCAGCAACCAGGAATTCATCTCGATGGTGCGCTCTACCCCGTAACCTCCAACCAGACCCCTGATCTCAAACCCACTGCCCTGATCTCGAAACCCCAAACTCTAAATTCTGAACCTACATCTTGGAATCCAAACCCTCATCACCGAACCCTACAGTGGCCCTGCGAGGAAGCACGAGGAAGGGGTCCTTAACCCCGGTCCTGCACCACGCGAGACTGTCTCAAATATCCTACGGCCCATGGTCACATACCCTAAGCCGACCCCAAACCCTGAAACCCTGAACAGAACTGCCGTAGTGCCCCTATGCAACCTCATAAAGCCCTACAGGCCCCAAGTTGTTGTACACCCTGCAACAACCTAAGAAACCCGAGACAGCCTTCCAAAACCCTGAACCTCCGCGAAGGCCTCCAAGTCTAGCGTATCTGAATTGCCTCAGCTTCACTGGCAGATCGGTTTCTCAGGGATCTCCCAACACAAAGACCCAAACGGTTTTCAAGGGCTTTAGACAGTTTTGTGGGGTTTCAAAGCTCTGTAGACATGTATACGGTGCTATAAGGAGCTCTTCGTAGTTCCATGGGTTGCATGGAGTCTGCTAGGAATTAAGATTTTAGATGTAGGTCCGGAATAGCCTCACACCGTAAACTCCTGAACCATGAGCAGACTTTTGGGCAGCGTCTCCAAGGATGGCGGGCAAAGGTATCGGATTTAAGTGGTGTAGGTTTGCTTATATAGGGTTTCGATTTCCGGGTCCAGGGCTCACCGTTCGGGGTTCGTGCTTTGGCATGACCAAAGTCTTATCAAGAACAACACTCCCCGAGAAAGTAAATTTTATATAGTGTTGGGACAAAGCGATGTCCAGATCGGCTGTAGAAAGGTACATTATCAGGTTCATAGTTCGGGGCTGCTGGGCAAGCTGCAGTCTAGTGCAATACGCACTGCAGGTTTAGGGTTCCGGGGCAGGGCCATGACAATCTAATCGTTCCGGCTGTGGCGCAGTGCATATTATCTCATTCTCATCACACCATGGCCCTAAACCGTCAGAGGATTTTGCACCCAAGAACAGCCATGAGAGCCTAGCATATCTCCGAGAACTAATCCAAGACCACCCACCTTTAACAACCCTTCAGCCCTAAAGGTTTAAGCAGATCCTCGCAGGCCCAAATCCAAAAGATCCACAAACCTCAAGCCTGGACCCCCAAACCGAAACCCCACGTGCCTGAAGCTGCTGTACTACCCTTCCCGTGCTTGGAGCCGAGGAACCATCTTTACGCTTGTGAGACGGTGTATTCATCGGCGCAGGTCGACATTGCGCCGGAATCGGGCTCGGGGGCTTAGGGCTCGAAGGTCTGGGGTTCGGACTTGGACGCCATAAGTCTTCAGTGCTATAGTCTGCTGGTAGGCCCTGGGTCTAAGGCAAGAGTTCGGGCCAAAGGTCTAAGTAACCCTAGACCCAAAACCATACCGGAAGGTTGCATGGCATCTGGATCGACTCACTGCAAGACTGGCAACTGCGATTCGAAGGAAGGCGGCGCGGACCGGGCTTCTAAAGCAGCACATCGAGAACGTGACAGTCTTGGGGACAAGGGCTTGTGGTTCAGGGTTGATGTGGGATTAACGAGTTTAGGGGTTTCGGGTAGCTGGTTGAATATACTCCGGGACCGGAGGGGCCTGAAAGTCACCCGATGGAGCGGAGGTTGCACCGGGACACTTAGGGTATCAGCTTTGGGGTTTAGGGCTCGAGCACTGTAACTTGTGCCCTTCCCAATGGAACAAATTTTCGGCCTGATATTGAGACCTGAGGAGTTTTGACAGGGTATGTTTTCGGGTGTGGGGTGATACTGCAATTAAGCGTGTTCTCGAGCCGTAATGTATCCTGAACCCTAAGCAGGGTCCTAAACCGAAATCACAGGTTGAAGATGAAATCAACATCGTCCCAGCAAGGCAGTTCAGCTGCGTCCAGCTCTGCAACTCGAAACTGATTTGACAGTTGCTCGAACCAAGGGTAGTTCGGATACCCTTACACCCTAAATCCCGAACCCTGAAGCCTAAACTCTGAACCTTGAAGCATGGAAAAAAACGCAAAGCGGCTTTAGGGTCTGGGGCTCGAGGGCTTTAGGGTCCAGGTTTGGTCCTCGAAGTCTCTGGAAGTTAAAATTCAGGTTTTCGTGCGGGTGAGTAGAAACGATGATGCACTCTTCAAGCCCTCAGCCCTGGCACCCTCTGCAAGCCGAGAAGCCTCTGGTCAAAAAGCACGGCCAGGCAACCCTACGGCAGCGGGTGGCATTCGGGGTTCTTAAAGCCGTGCGAAGTAAAATCTCTAGGACCTTGAAGCCTTGACACCAAACCCCAAGGCCCTGAAGCCCCAATGTCGCGGGTTTCCCGAGGAAGTAGCAGACGCTGGAGCAGGACCAGGGCAGTCTGCCAGTCCTTCCCAGGCTCAGGCTTTTTCAGGGACTGCGGCTTTAGGATTAGAGGAGCGAATAGGGTGTAGAACGAGTGCTCGACTTGTTCGGGTAGCGCATCTTTAATTTTCGACGGTAGACTGATTAGTACGCGAAATGTCGAAGTAGATTCTATGCTTCGACGCAAGGCCTTACGAAAAAGACTATAAACAGACACCCGAGAGCAGCTCAAGAAAGTTGCAACAATGAAGAAACAAAGCCCCATTCATTGATGGAGACGTCAATCACTTCGAAAGCCCAGTTTGCTAAATCGTGTTTTGCCTGCAACATTGTCCGTGAAAACAACGGCCTCCGGCGCTCTAGTTTTGGGCTCAGGGCGCCCTGGATTGAGGATTTCAAGACCGTTTTGACCAGGGTTTGAACTCCTCAGGCCTACAAAATAATCTGCAAGAACTAATCGAACTCGGTTTGTGAAAATGTATATACTCCCTATATAGTTAAATTCGAATCTCCAAACTAGGTTCTCACTGTCCTTCATGATTCAAGCACAGAATACAACCTAGGAGAAACTGCCCAACCGCATAAAGAAAGCACCAAACCACTGTCTCACAGAGTTCTCCCGCCTCGCGAGAGCACGCCAGCGCTCTGCCAAACCTCAACCATCTGGCGTTTAGGGGTTTTAGGGACTTTAGGGTTCAGGATTCTTGAGGTTGCGGGGTTCAGATTCCAGCGTCTTTGTGCAAGCTGGGGACCCCAGGGCTTGGAGGGTATAGGGGCCTGAGGTAACGTTCCGGGATTGAGTCTTAGGGCTTGCAAGGAGTAGTCGCATTACAAACTAACATGCAGGACATCTTTTGAAGAAGGTCATTACGAAAACAACAGAAAGCATTCATAAAGCTGACAGGCTCAGAGACGGGACAATGAAGACGATTCAACTGCAGAAACTGTATTCAAACCCTGTTTCGGGTTTGGGGGAGTTGTGGGTTTGTCACAAGAACAAAGCCGTCACTCTTCAATCTGATGGCCTGAGTCCAAGCCAATAATGCAATGTCAGGTTTGCCGGTACCCAGCAATAGATAACTTTTGGAGCAGTAGTGACTCAGTAGTGAGCCTCGTGTCTCAAAACTTCGCTTGCGAAAGCAAGAAGCAGTCGCAGGCACGTCGCCCCGAAGGCCGAGAATCAAAAGGCGCACGCAACCTTAGCGATAAATTGCTGTGCAACTCTTCGGCTAGCACTCTGCAGCCCCGCGCCTATCCCTGCAACCTGAAGCCCAAAGCACTACACATAAAGACAAAGTATGAGGCACAAACCCCGAGCCCCCAAACCCGATCGGCCCTCAGCCCTCAACACAGGGTCGGGGATGTGTAAAAGTAGGAGCACCCAACCTCAGACCCTGAGCCCCGGGCGTGCGCAAGTTGGGAGCGAGTTGGGCCAAGGTCATCTGCTCGAGAAGCCTCTTTAGGGCCAGGCTTTCGGGCTTTTTTGTTTGGAGGTTGAGGGTGTGGGGCTCTAAAGCCACGAGCCCCGAATTGAGGTTTCGGGAAGTGTAGGGGCCCTCAACCCTCAAGCTCCGATTTTGGAGTTCAGGGTGTCGGGTATATGAGGGGTCGGAAGTTGGGCCTTGCGGGGTGTCTCTGTAGGGCTGTAAGGCTTGTAGGACGGCTGGCTCATCGAGCATAGGACGGCATAGGACTGCGTTCGAAGCTGTGTAGCTACTGTGTGCTCTGGGATGCAGCGGCCTTCTTCAAGAGCTTGTAAACTTGAAGAAGCATCTACTAGCCCTGATTTTGCAAGGCCTGCGGAATTCAAGGTTGTTAGTTGCTTTCCGGTTTCTATAGTCTGGTGATTCCAGAAAAACCAAATTCAACCCCAGTCGACCTGAGATGACCGCTTTGGCACATTCCTCGAGCCCAGTCGGTTTCGGAGAGTGCTCTTTTACGCTGAACCTAAACAGCTGGTATAAGCCTGTCCAATTCCCTCAACTCACAACACCCGCAGAGCCCCACACCTATACGCTGAAACCCTCAACGCTGAAACCCTAAACTCTTTCAACCCAAAAGGACAAAAAGCTGGCGCCTGAGACCCAGCCGGCCTTCACCAGCCAGCATCTGGGCAAAGCTTTTGTAGCGTGTTGCTTCGTCCAGGTGTGAGGTATTTATCTGCCGCCGAGCTCTTTAGAAGTTCCTGGTGTGTTTCGGGCAGCTTGACATCGTAGATGGCTTCTTTTTACAGGTGCAGAACCTCTGGACTGTTCTTTTGGTTCGGGGAATCGAACGGCCGAGGTGTCTCGTAGGACCCGAATGTCGGGCGGCGTGCAGTTGAGGAGAACGGTATGAGCCATGAGCTCGGGTCGAGAGTTCCGAGCCTAGGGCTCAGAGTCCAGGATTTAAGGTTTAAGGGCTTATCGTCACGGTCGAGCGACCATAGAGCTAACATGGTGTCCCGAACACAAGAGCCCTAAGCCCTAGGCCATGAGAGCGCCTCTGGTGCACGACCTACGACGTCCCTGTCATGCGAATCGAATCCAGTATCCCCGGCCCGAAGCTCAAACTCCCTAACACCGTTCCTTCACGGTTCGTATACGACGAGGGCCGATTGTAGTGGGAACTCGGGCGACTCACTGAAGCCGTGAATCCGCACAGTCACTCTGCGCACTCTGTGCCCGCAAACCAAAGATGTAAGATAAGCCCTGAGCCCGAATGAAACGTTTCGTTTAGGTTTGGGACCCGCAGGCCCGAGAGTACAATCCGGTCACGAGCAAGGTCCCCGGCGCACGTGGCGATTGCGGAGCTGACGGCAGGCACGTTCAGCCTCAGTTTCCAAGCAATGCAAAGGCATTACACCCAAGGGCTTAAAGGGCTGAAAATTCCCTAATGGAACCTCAACACGCAGATGGAGGTCCAAAAGACGACAGACCAATCTTCTGGAATACCCCAGAGGATTGAAAAGCCTTATGTTTCGTGGGCCCCTACAAGGCCCTCAAACCTCAGCTCGAAGTGTCGAAAGTGTAAACTCGGAAGCCTAAACCCTGAAACCCTGCAGACCCAACACTCAAAGCCCTCAACCCTACACCCTAAACCGCTAAATTCAACAAAAAGCAATCGTGTTTAGACTGTAAACCCCACACCCCTGAACTTCTCCAGCCTGATCGTTCGATGCATCTGCTGCAGCAGGCCAACAGCACGGACCCAGTCTTCGCCTGAGCTTCGCACCGCGTTTGACGCTTTGCAACTTCTGTGGGTGCTGCAGGAGCCTAGGCATCAGTACCTATAGCATAAACAGATACCCGAGACTTTGAAAACCGCTCGACGGAGCAAAAGCAATGGACCGAGTCTTCTTACAGAAGGTGAAAAGCATCGAAGAAGGTAACCAGACCGATCTAGCTGTATACATATACATATACATATACATATACATATACGTACACGTACACATACACATAGACATACACATACACATACACATACACCTACACCTACACCTACACCTACACCTACACCTACACCTACACCTACACCTACACCTACACCTACACCTACACCTACACCTACACCTACA
>CAJNJA010016603.1:0-11287 GCA_905231915.1 Symbiodinium necroappetens | reverse complement strand
GCCCTTCAAGTTAGCCGCGTTTTGTGGGGACATGGGGTGTGAGACCTGTTTTTTCAGGATTCCTGTTGAAGGTGATTGGTTTCAAGACGTCAATAATATTTGTTTGTTCTATGATGGCTTGCTTGTCTACACTGGCTGATGCAAATTTCCAAAACACCTCTTTCAACGCCGGGTCATTGAACAGCGCACTCTTCAGATGAGTGCTTGGTTGGGATTTGAAAAGCGGTGGCTGCTGGGGCAGAGTGCACACTTTTGTGCTTGTTTTGCTTAAGCTTAGTTCAGGGGTGATGGGTTACGTTAAGAGTTCATCTTGGTCTTCGTTTTGCAGTAAGGTCTGATGCTATGACCGGGTAGCCCCAAGCATTCCGAGCAAAAGCAACCTTGCTTGACGATGGATCCCTGGTGCGCCATTCCAAGCCGGTTTTAGAGCAACATCCTCTGCCGTGTCTCACAGGCTTCCCTACTAGGTGTTCGGCTTCGATGATCCATCCCGCAAGATGGATTGTCTTGCAGTTTCGTTTCCCTGGCAGTCATACACGTCTCTCCTTTAGATTGCGAGCTGTTATAAGTTAAGACTATGACCCACGCTACGTGACCACACGGTAAGGAGATTTCACACAGCATTCGCTAGGATGTCTGGTCATCAGATCTGGCGCTTTGGATTCACAACTAATTACTTTAGAACCAAGCGTCATCATCGTAATCATCATCGTCATCATCATGCAGTCCGATATGTTCATAAGAACGAAACTTGAAGAGGCCAAAAGGAGGTTCTTTCGCCATGGTTCCTTCGGCGTTCTGCTCTCATTGTGGAGCTACAGCAGGGTTGAAGGCCACTGGATTGGAGCCTTCTCGTGTTGGGATTCCTTCACCATCATCGAAATACTACGTGATGTCGCCTGTTGCTGGTTCTGGGTGATACGGGAGCCTTCGCAAACCGGCGAAGGCTTGGATATCCTGCAGACGCGCCTCCGGAGCAATCGCTGGTGCAGTCAATAGTCAAGTGCGAGATGTCTGGTGCATGGTCGCGCCACCACATCGCAGGCACATCCTGCCGTCCCTTGTCCAAGCGGGGCGCCGGCATGGGCACACATGATTGTGAGATCCATTTTGCGACTGCACATACTACTCCAGGAGCCGAATGTCGTTCTTGAGAATGCGGTCGGCTTTTTTGCGAACATTCTCGAGCAGGCGGTCTCCGACGTGTGTCTCATGGAGGCGAGCTGGATGCCGTGCAGCTCGGCTGTTCTCGCGCACGGCAAAGGCAATTCATCTGCCTCCACCACAAGCACAAAATCCTGGTGGCCAGGTTCTCTATACACAAAGCCGTGAAACCTGACCCACAATCGACATCGTCGCAATGGACAGAAGACACTGGACCTTCCACTCCATGCAGCACATGTCGTCATGTCATATCTCATCATGTCGGTCATGTCATGTCAGGTATGTGCAGGGAGTTGCTTCGTTCGACCACGCGATCAAACATAACATGAACCAAAAGATGAACTTCGAAATGCCACTGATCGACAAAAGATCATTAAAATTATGACTGTCATGACTCATTTCATGGTGGCATGTAGCTTCATGTGCAAGAATCATTTCGCCTGACGACATCAAGGGGAAGCACCAGGCCACTGACGGACGCTCCGTCCATGACGTGGGGAGATTGGCAATGAGCATCTGCAAACATAACATGGGCCAAAAGACGAGCTACGAAGTGCCACTGGTCGGCAGAGGGTCATGAGCGTTATGACTGTCATGACTCATTTCATCGCGGCATGTAGCTTCAAGTGCAAGAATCATTTCGCCTGACGACATCAAGGGGAAGCACCGCTGACGGATGCTCCGTCCATGACGTGGGGAGATTGGCAGTGAGCATCTGCCGATGGCAATCGGTGGATGTGTTTGCAAGCCCCGTGCCCGTGGATGGATTTTGGTTGTGTGCCCAGGCCTGTGACAGAGGGCAGAAGACGAAAACGCGTGTCCTCCTCTCCTGCGTTGAGGGCAATCAGACAGCCACACCTCTGGATTAAACACATCCGACGACACCGGCTGCTGAGTGATGCCACTCGCCTGGCCGGTCGGCTGCGCATCTCGCTGTCCGGGAATCTGTGCTTGTAGAAGTACATGGACACATCATACAGGTGTCATAAGGGGGCTCACATGGATGAGCTAAGAAATAAATTCGCTGCAATTGAGCTGACATGACATGAGACTGCTAGGAGTCATGGCGCGGACCGACCCGTGGTGTTTCGAAGGTCGTCCTATGGCAATGCATACACGAGTCCCGTTGGAAAGTTGTGCTGGCAATAGATGACTCTGCTTCTCATGCGAACACATGGCAGCACGCAGGCACTCAAGCAGAATCGCTGAGTGCTTGGACAGCACTCAGGACTAGTGACTGGATGGTGCTTAGATGCATAGTGCCGCCCGATCCAGTGCAAAGCAATGATCCTGGCACATATAGGTGCCCTGGATACGCAGGCAAGGCAGCGGCTGATTTCATATGCCAACTTCCTCATTTACAGAATCAACACTTCGGAGCTTTTGAGCCTGCCTCTGTGAGGTAGATCCTGTGCTGCCAGCTACAATCGCGACTTGGACAAGACACTGCAGGACGAATCAAAGAAGGAGGTCGCCAAACTGAAGCCGGCAGAGCGGAGCATGATGCAGGCATACTGCGTGGCGTGGTCTTGGGCTTCCGTTGCTGTCAAAGGCAAGAGACCACGTGTGCCTAGGTTCGGCGGCTGGCGATTAAAGTACTGGCACTATTGCCGAAATACGGAACCATGGCACGAACTACGTATGCCGAATACATTTGACTGCAAGCATTGACGATCACTTGAAGCGAAATTGAAGCCCTACATGACGTTTGTTCAGCTTTTCCTTTTTTAGAAAGCCTTTCTTGAGCCCTTTGAATGCATACAACAGGTTTCGAAACATCCGTAAACTCTCAAAGCACAGCAAAACCCTAAATCTTAAACCTTTAAACTAAACTTTCCAGGCTTCCGAAGACCTCTCCAGGTGCTGCACAGGCTCCGCTACGCTGGACGGCTCCAAGTCCAGACAGGGCCCAGCTCTTGAAGGTTTTTATCAGGGCTTAGCAAGTAAGGAATATTCGGGACGGGCTTCGGGTGTGAAGAGTTTAGGCTGGAGGGTTCAGGGTTTAGGGTTAAGGCCCGGGTTCAGCTTTCAGGGTGGAGGTTCAGCGCAAAAAAAAGTTTCGAAAGGGTTTTGCAATTCCGCAAGGTTCGGAGAACGTTATACAAGGTTGAGGGTTTAGCTTTTGGGGCTTGGATGTTTCAACGATTTTGGGGAGGGTTCTATCAGGTTGGTATAAGATTCGATATGGATGGTTAACATTTAAATTGTTTTGGTAGTGGTTCTACACGCATGTGGGCAACAAACGCAAGCCGTCCTGCCAGACACAAATCTAACACTTAATTTTGAAATCTTGTTGAGCAAAGTTTTTCTTTAGTCCTGCCTCCAAACCTTTGTTGGGATGGGATGGAAGGCGCACACTCCTAACGCTTTCGTAGACCCCATATCGTTACCTTGCAGCATTCATATGACCCAGGGTCTACTTAGCGTTTGGGTCGTAGTGCCGCCACAGTAAGTACAGTTCGTGTTCCCGACAGCGCCGAAAGCCCTTGAAGTTTAAAGCTCTCAATTGGAAGTTTCAAATCCCAAGCACACCCCAACCGTTGGCCACAATGACGCAGGCCCTAAATCCCCAAACGCTTTGGCGACCCTTAAAGAACCCCCAAACACCAACACGCAAAAACCCGAACTGACCCTAAACCACTAAATCTCCAAAACTTGAAACCCGAAACCCTAAACACCTTTAAGCCTAAAATCCTAAAGCCTCAAGTGTAAACCTAAAACCCTGCAATACCCAAATTCTGAAGCCTTCAACTAGTAGCGTGCACATCCACACACACACACACCCGATGTCTCTTCGCTTCTCATATCCTACGTCCTGCAGCCCCTGTGCTCAGGGTTTCTAGACCCTAAACACCCGAAGCCTTTGCAACCCCTAAGCAGTCCCAAAACCTTCTTGAGCATCCCGATACCCTGCTTGGCGTTCTTCTGGTTAACTTTTGGGCTATATGAACCATAATACGGTGGATAAAAGTACAACTTTTAGGACGGGTTCAGAAGTCAACCGAGCCTGGGCCTGTTCCTTGGCTCAAATCACCAGCAAAGCAACGCCGGGAGGGGGCCTCACTTGTTCGAGGGGCTTTCCTGCTCCTGGGGACCATGTGGGGCTCAGAACTTACAACATTTCTTATGGCTTGCGGAGTCAAGCTAAAGGTGTATCAAAAGTTAGCCTTTGACTCCCATCCTCAAACATGTCAAGCAACCCAACCACGGACCTCCAAAGCCACCATTTTGAAGCAAGCAACAAACCGGATCATTCTTGGATACTTGTGACTGCCGTGGCCTTGCAACCGCCATGCCGGCCCCCTCCGTGCGCTCGAACACACCCAAGACGCTGGCGGCGCTGGGCAAAAAGGCCGCTCGACGTGGCCAGGGCTCCGTGACAAACCCTGCAAACCTCAAGCCCCGAACACAGACCCGAATCCGTTAGTAGTTCGGGGAGGTCCCACAGTCCTAGTCACGGTCGGCCCTACCTGAGCCTCTCCACAGGGTTTAGGGTTCAGCGTTTAGGGTTGAGGATGGTTTAGGGTTTACGGCATAATGGCCCCCATGGAAGTCCGTCTCAAGCCCCAAGACCCTAAACCTTGCAAGACCCAAAACACAACGACTCATATTTGTGATACACCCATGTACACCTTAACAATAAACCGTCCTCTGATCTCCGAAGCTTCGCAGCACAATCCCAAACTGTTCAACCCTAAACCCAGTAAGGGCATAGGGCTTAGGGTTTAGAGTCCGAAGAAATCATATAGAAGGCTAAAGCCTCTTGGTAAACCATCCTACAACAGCTTATGACATTCCTGGTTGTTCAAAGCAAGGCTGGAACGCTATAAACAGCTTCAAAGAAGTTCGTTTGCCACACACAAAAGCTAAAGCCCCATTAGCCGGATCGTAACCCCTGCGCTGTTTGGATGCAGGCACCTGGGGAACCGTCCTTGCATGACACGGCACCTTGCATGGCATGACGAATCCAGTGGGTTGAGGGTTTCTAGAGTTTTCGGGTTTAGGGTTAAGGGTTTTGGGGTTAAGGGTTTAGGGGATTTAGGAGTTCGGATGTTCGGTGTGCTTGGTTGCATGAAATGCCCAAGTCCCACAAACACCGGGAAACGAGAACGCAGGCAGGACTGCAAAGAGCCTCTACGGGCAAGACAAGCCCCGAAACAACACATGAAAGCTCGGCTAAGGAGGTTTTTGGTTTAGAGTCTAGGATTCAGGGCTTTGGTTGCGGGGATTTCGAGTTTGAGGGTGTTGGACTGTAGGATTCTGTGGTAGGATTTGAGGTTTTAGCATTTGTCTTCTTCAGATGCCTCGGGTCATCCTTCATTCCTACCGTTGAAGGCTCTCTAACTCCGAACCATCTCACCAAACCCGAAAAAATGCACTCAGTCAGAGCAGAAGCGCTCACCACAGCTTGCAAAACAGCCTAGACCATAAAACCTCATTCCTAAACCCCTAGAGACCCTAAACCCTGAACCCCTAAACCCCAAAAACCCCAAACCCCTAAACCCTTAAACCCTAGACGCTAAACCCTAAACCCTAAACTTCCTAAGCCCTAAACTTCCTAAACCCTAAACTCACTAAACCCTAAACTTCCTAAACCCCTAAAGCTAAATTCCAGCCTGCAGCTTTGGCTGCTTGAGTTGGAGGCCTAGGCACATCGCCTTCCCGAGTTGATCCCCGGATCCCCAAGACCTTTACCGGTTTTAGGGTCCCGTTTAGGGAATTAGGGCCCTTCTTCAAGGGGTTCAGGGGTTTAGGGAGGTTTAGGGGTTCAGGGTTTTAGGGTTTAGGGTTTAGGGTTTTAGGGGTTAGGGTTTTGGGGGTTTAGGGTTTTAGGGTTTACCGGTTTAGGGGTTCAGGGTTTTAGGGTTTACCGGTTTAGGGTTTACCGGTTTAGGGGTTCAGGGTTTTAGGGTTTACCGGTTTAGGGTTTAGGGTTTGCGGTTTCGGGGTTTAGGGTTTCCGGTTTAGGGTTTATAGGGTTTAGGGTTTAGGGTTTGCGGTTTAGGGGTTTAGGGTTTCCGGTTTAGGGTTTATAGGGTTTAGGGTTTACCGGTTTAGGGTTTAGGGTTTACCGGTTTAGGGGTTCAGGGTTTTAGGCTTTACCGGTTTAGGGTTTAGGGTTTGCGGTTTAGGGGTTTAGGGTTTCCGGTTTAGGGTTTATAGGGTTTAGGCTTAGGGTTTACCGGTTTAGGGTTTAGGGTTTACCGGTTTAGGGGTTCAGGGTTTTAGGGTTTACCGGTTTAGGGTTTAGGGCTTGCGGTTTAGGGATTTAGGGTTTCCGGTTTAGGGTTTATAGGGTTTAGGGTTTACCGGTTTAGGGTTTAGGGTTTAGGGTTTACCGGTTTAGGGTTTCGGGTTTACCGGTTTAGGGTTTACCGCTTACGGTTTAGGGTTAGGGTTCACCGGTTTAGGGTTTAGGGTTCAGGGTTTATAAGGTTTCGGGGTTTAGCGTTCAGTGTCGCTGGGGCTTGGGGCTTGAGGCTTTCTTGGTTCAGAAAGTCGGGTTTAGGGTTTAGGGTTTACGGTCTAGGGTTTACGGTTTAGGGTATTGCAGCACCCTTTCGGTGATTATCCTATCTGTCTGTTGGAAGATCCCTAGGCGTGGGGGTACGCTCTCCCGTGTGGAAGTTCAGGACTTCTGTTGATGATATAAGTCCTGCATTACCTTATAAGGACCCTAAAATCTCTGGGAATTATGGGTCTATTCCTTATTATGGGTATAAGGACCCTAAACTAGGGGAATTATGGGTCTATTCCTTATATTGGGGGTATAATGCCGGATTTCTATCATCGACCGTAGGGGCTACCCATAGGCCCCTAAATAGTTCCTTTTCATATAGTTTAGAGTTAGAACCCAAAAAGGCAATCCCAAAAAGGAACTACTATAACCCTAAACCCTAGACCCTAGACCCTAAACCCAAACCACTATGGATCCTATAAGGTAATCCCAAAAAGGAACTCCTTAGGGGCCTATGGCTAGGTCTTAGGTCTGAGGCCTTGCCGGCGTACCGACTCTCTGGCTTCGGAAGCCTTGAGCTGGATAGCTCTCTAACTTCGGGTCTCTTTTTTAGGTCCCCAGCGGGTTCTTAAAGGGTTTCTAGAAGGGTACCATAAGGGTTCTACATGGATAGTTCTCTAACTTCGGGTCTCCTTTTTAGGTCCCCCAAGGGGTTCTTTGAGGGATCCATAAGGGTTTCTAGAAGGGTACCTATATGGGTAGTTGTTTAACTTAGGTCCCCCATATAGTACGGCACCCTTGTAAAAAAGGGCCCTAAAAGGGACCTTAGTTTGGCAAACTACCCAACTACAAAACCCGGAGCCTTCCAGAACCTCCCAAGCTGCTAGTTATGCTCCCAACCCTCCAATCACCACACCGCCGGGTTGAACTGAGGCGTCGATCATCAACCCGCCATCGGGCAGCTCCCCGTTTCCGCCGTCCATAGAGGCCTTGAGATCATGACTTTGTATTACTTCTTCTACGCAACGTTTGCGCCCCAGATTTCCGGGTCCGAGGCCGTTTGCACGGAGTAGCAGTGCTCATCTACCCTGCACGTGATGGCCCCAAGCCCAGTACCAAAATTGAGACGAGTTGGGTTTGAGTCGCGACACAAGCTAGAAGGATGTAGCATGTAGCGTACAGCTGTAGTATCTCCAGGAAATGAGAACAACAGCAATCGTACTTCAGCCCGAGTAATCTTGTACGTAAAGTCCTGGCACAGTTTGAGGTTAACCTGTTTTTGGCCACGGACCTCGGTGTTATGCCATGAGGCTTTATCCCTTGTTCCCGGTATACTGATGAACCCTAAACCCTATACCGTGGGTCGCTTGGCTGACACAGAGACGCCGTGGGTTTCAGGGATCTGCGCAGAGACATTACTTTTGCTGGACGCAGGTCCCTTAATGACGCTACCCATAGGCCCCTAGGTAGTTCCTTTTTGGGATTACTTTGCAGGATCTTAAATATAAATATAAATATATATATATATAAACCATAAAAAGGAACTACTTAGGCGCCTATGGGTAGGTCCTTTATTGAGGGTTTCGGATGTAGTGGGATCCCCCACCTGAGATTAAGGAGCATTCCTTATTCAAAAAGTTGTGGGGTAACACCTCTTGTTGAGTGAGGGGTTCAAGGCTTCAGCAAGTCAAAAGTTTCACTCCGAGAATCCCAAGAGGCCCCAAAACCGTAAATCCTTTAAGGCCTGAGGTTGCCGAAGATGCGAAAGGAGGGTTCAATGTTTGTCTCTGTGTGTGTGTGTGTTTGCAGCATGGCTCAAGGTTTGGGCAGTATACTTGCTTTACTTAGGAGCCAGTATCACCAGTTTTGGGTATGTATGTATGTATGTATGTATGTATGTATATATATATATATCTAGCTATCTACCTAGCTATATATATATATGTATATAACTGCATAACTCTATGTACCATAAAGACAAGGGCAATCGTCTTTAGGGCCAGGGAACCCATCTTCGCGAAGTGTAGTCGACGTCGTGCTTATGGTGAAACCCCTGTACAAACCCCCTAAGCTGCTATAGATCGGTTTAGGGTTTAGGGTCTATAAAGGACCTGCATGACCCTAAACCCTTAGGCCCTAAGTCCTAAGCCCCTAAACCCTAAACCCTAAACGTCACAAGCCCTATTGCTCTTTTGCCTCGGGCGAGCGGTTCAGGGTATTCCACAAAGGCGAGGCCCACAAACCCTATGCTCCTAAGTGCTAACCTTGCTGATGAGCCTAGGCTTTTAAAAGTGTAGGTATTAAGTTTTTAAAAGACCTAAACCTAGGGTTTTTAAACACCTATGATCCTGAACACAAAATCCTACCTGTGGTCCAAAACACCTACCTTGCCAAGGAGTTATGTATACAAACCCGAGCAAGGAACCCTGGAAAAGGTAGGGTGTTTTCGACTACAGGTACCCCCTAAACTCCTATCTTGGCCATAAGCCCTCGCTCCTACTTGAAACCGAGACCCTGGATTCAAAGCCCTAAACCCTAAATCCTAAACCCTGAACCCTAGACCCCAAATCCTAAACCCTAAATCCTAGACCCTAAACCCTAAACCGTAGACCCTGAACCCTAAACAACCCTAAACCCTACATTTTCAACTCTCAGAGCTCCACGGGAGGCCGATGGTATCATTCGGGCAGACTTGTGTGCACATCAGCGCCTCGATGGGATGTGGAGCTGTGGATGTAGGGTTTACCCATAGGCTCCAAAGTAGTTCCTTTTTGGGGTTACCTTATAGGATCCTAAATATGAACTGCAAGAACTGTCATGAACCGAGCATCCGGACATAACTTGGTCGTGCTGCTCGAGAAACGGTCCGGGAATGGGTTCGGAGTTGCTCGGAGTGGCTCTCAACATCTTGTCACCTGGTCTACGCGGTCACCACAGCTCATTTCTGTGGAAATTTGGTACCTCGTTTACCTCGTTTCGCCGCTGCGGGATGATTTGGTCTGTAACTGCAACGCCGTAAGAGCTTGCGTGGTATGATGGATCCATGAACATCTGCGTCAACTTTGTTTTGGAGCAGCAGTGCGGTTTCAGGAAAAACCTGCGGAATGGCCAAACCATTCCTTGTTGAAACGCTCCAGCCTTTACCAGAACGTTTGAGTGCGAGCTTGCTGCCACACCTCCCGCGCCACGAAAGCCCGCCTGCTTGGCGGCGCCGTCGATTCGATCGTACTCTCTCTCTGGAGGGTATCCCCAAACCCCACTATGTTATGGATACGAGCCTTGAAGTTCCGCACGGAGCCTATGGGAAGGGTTGTTTAGGGTTTAGGGTCTAGGGTTCAGGGTGTGGATTTAGGGTTCAGGGTTTAGGGTCTAGGGTTCAGGGTCTAGGATTTAGGGTTCCGGGTTTAGGGTCTGGGGTTTAGGGTTTATGGCCTACCCCCCCAGGTACCTACTTTTCAGGGTACTAGAGCCCCTAGGGCCCTGTATAGTAGGTATCCGGAGGGTTCGGGCTGAATGACGAGCCGGATTTTGGTTTCGGACAGGCGTAGGGTCCCCGTCCCCGAAGCCTTGCGTCGACGCTGAATTGTCCAACTTTTTCTTGCGAGCTGATGTTTGTGTGTTTGTTTGTGTGTTTGTTTTCGTTTGCGACTTTTTCATCAACAAACAACGTGGCAAAGCTAACGATTGAAACAAGACTATACCAACACCCCCAACTACCCCGAATTAGAGCCCAAGAACCCACTCTGAAGGACAGTGGGGTCTCTTTAGTGAACATTTTGAGATGTGCTGGTAGTCCTTAAGCCTAAACCCCTAAACTCCTAAACTTTACCCTAAACCCTGAACCCGAAACACTAAACCCCTAAACCCTAAACCCTAAATCCCTAAACCCCAAACCCCTAAACTCTTAAAAGAACCCTAAACCCGAACCTAAGCCCTCCATCCCCAAGGCCTTCAGATACCTTAAATTCTAGGGGCCTTATTATGATGGTTTAAGGTATATTCCTTAATTAAGGTGTATTGGGATCTCTGGGAGCCCTAAACCCAAGCTCTCACCCGCTAAACTCCGCTCACATTGAGATCCCATACCCTCCGAAAGACCAGACCCTGCCAAAGGAAGCCCGGGACGCTCTCGGGTTTAGGGTTTAGGGGTTTAGGGTTTAGGGTCTAGGCAGCCTGAAAAGAACAGGGTTTTGGGGGTTTGGGGGTTGCAGCTTGCGTAAGCTCTTAAACCCCAAACCCGAAAGACACCCCAGCCTAAACCCTTAAGCCCCTAACCAGACCAACAGCAATCTTCAGAGACACTGTACCCAGAGCCTAAACCTCTAGGAGCCGCAAGACCCTAGCCCCAAAATCTGCCCTAAACCCTTAAAGGCAGCTAAGGGAACCCTAAACCCTTAAAGGGACCCTAAAGCCTTAAACTGAACCCTAAACCCTAAACCCTTAAAGGAACCTAAAGCCTTAAACTGAACCCTAAACCCTAAACCCTTAAAGGGACCCGGTGAGCCTGCACCAGGAAGCGGATAGAGTCCATGATCAACGATCTGACGGAGAAGCTCCCGTGTCATGGCCGGGGAGAAGTTTCCAGTTCCAGGTTCTGGGCTTGGGGATTTGGGTGTTTTTGGGTGTTCTTGGGACATGAGGGCCGTTTTTTTTTTTTTTTTTGGG
>CAJNJA010016602.1:0-11287 GCA_905231915.1 Symbiodinium necroappetens | reverse complement strand
TCTCTCTCTCTCGTCTCTCTCGTCTCTCTCTCTCTCTCTCTCTCTCTCTCCCCATATAGAAGCATATATGTTTACACACACACACATATATATATATATGTTTGCATACATATACATATAAATATATATATATACATATAAATATATATATAGATGTATATGTATATGTATATGTATATGTATATGTATATGTATATGTATATGTGTATGTATGTATGTATGTATGTATGTATGTATGAATGTACGTACGTATGTATGTATGTATGTATGTATGTATGTATGTATATGTGTGTGTGTATGTATGTATGTATGTATGTATGTATGTATGTATGTATGCACGCCCCCCCCGGCATGATGCGCCCGAGCTTGCTTTTTGTAAGCAGTGGATCACGGGAGGTGGGCAACCTCAGATGCGAACACACTGGCAGGGATCAAATTTCCCCAATTATTCCTGAAGCCGGAAATGCGAAAAAAGACTGGCAGGCATCAAATTTCCCCAGAATTCCCAAAATCTGAGCAACTATTTGCCCCGCACTCCCCGTAGATGCCAGGATTTAGGAATTTGCTCCCCGCCAATTTCTTCGCACTTCTTGCCTCAGAAACTTTTAGGAAATTTGAGCCTGGCAGCATTCTGGAAACCTCAGTCAGATGCGAAAGCATCGGCAGAGATTATGCATTTCCCTAACATTCCTTGTCCCTGCATTCCTCATAGATGCCAGGATTTTTTCTTATGATGTTATTAATATATTGGCGGTATTGTTATTATTAGCAATAGTGCTGATGGTGGTGGCATACATATTGTCCCTATTACTTGTTGTTCTTGTTCCGATTGTAATTGCAGCAGTAGTGTTCCATTCGTGTTACAAAGCGTAAGAGGCTCGACACATTTTACTTCTGACCGACTGTATTTGGAGTATGGTGGAGGCAGGCTGGTTCTTTTCCGAACCATCAATTAAGACTGTGATGTCGGCGAATTGTAAGAGCTCGTTGAGTTCTCGCCATTGGTAAGGGGCTCAGGAGCCTTCTTGTGCATCCTTGTGATGAAAGGTAGGATTTCTCATGAATGACAACAAAAGCAACTACACAAAAGCAATCGAGGTTTCCAGTGTCAGTGTTAGCTGAGCAAGGCTCAAACTTTTCCTCCAACAGCGCCGACGCAGAATTAAATTCTGGTTTGGGTTTTGGGTGGTTTACACATACCACAAACGAGCACACTATGTAGAGGACCTCGGAGAAAACATTTGGATACATAAAGTTGTGGACGAACAGATGGCTCGAAGGCTGGGGTGGATCGGGATGGGTGTGTGTGTGTGTGACCATGTATATATATATATACATATATATATGTATATATATATGTTCATATATATATATATGTATACATAAAAATATATATGCTAGATAGATAGATAATAGATTATTGATAGCTATAGCTACGATCATGCAGGGACTTGACAGTGAACATCTGGCCTTGAAGCTTATAGGTGCGCTTACGATAGTGTTTGCGATATCTCGCCTGGGTTCGGGAAGCGAGGTTCTCTAAGAAGTACGACCAGCTGGACGACCAGGCCTGGGTTAAGTCTGCAACGCGAGAAGCCCTGAAGGCCAAAGAAGCGATCGACGCTTTAAGCCTAAAAGGAAACCTGAAATTCAAAGCGCCAAACCCCGCAACCAAACCGCCCACCGCCGGGCCCTCTAGCCACAGAAACCTCGGCTTGCTTAGGGTTTAGGGTTTAGGGTTTAGGGTAGGGTTTAGGGTGGATCAAGCGGGCCAGGTTATAGGTAGAGCAGGTAAGGTCTGCCATTTCCTGGTACCACTTGTCTGGTGGGGAGATGTTACACAAATTATCGCCTGTGTGCTGTAGCTAGAGGTGTCCTGATCTTCGAAGTGCACTTCAATCCCCGAGCTCTAAAGCCTTTCCAGAACCCTGCCAGCTCTTGCAAGCAAAGCCCCCAACAACACATCCTGCAAAGAAACCTAGTACAGTAAAGATTCAGTTTAAGTCCTCAAGCCGTCTGCCATGATGCCCGCAGCTCCAAAGCAAGCCCGAAATCCGACCTGTCGGAGGCGAAGGAGGCCGCGCGAAACGCCTACCGAAACGAGACTTGGCTGCTTCTTCTGGGTGTTGTCTCTTGGAATTCGGTTCCTTTGTTTGGGGATCCTCGTCATAAGGATTCAAAAGCATCGTGTTATGCAGGGTCTAGTCTTCTACAGGGTCCCCTGTTTCCGGAAGAAATCAGGGTGCAGGACGAGCTTTTTTCAGCTCTGACCCGTAAACCTTATGTGTTTAGGGTTTCGGGTTAAGCCCAAAGCTCTGACAGCCCGAAGTTGACCTTACGACGCCCGCTGGGCTCTCAACTCAAAACGACACTGTCTCGCGACTGGCTTCTGGAGGAACACCAAGGAACAGAAACTATTCGAGCTCAACGTTTAGGGTCTGCCGCGTAGCGACGAAAGAGGACGATGCGTGTTTTGGATGGGTTCTGCGACTGAACGTTAGGGCCCGGGGGGCTTGTGAGGAGTTGTTGGATCAGGCTTAGACCCCTTTGGGTTTGGGGTTTAGGGTTTAGTGTTGCATTTAGGGTCTACACCTCCAACATTTCTACGATTCTGTTGTGACTCCACGTTCACCCTCAGCTTGTCTTCAGCGACCCCAATACTTAATACAGACGCCACGTGCATTGTAGGGTCCTTACAACCCTAAATAAGACATCCCTAGCATCAAGACATTCTTAAACCAGTATATAACTTCCTAGACCATTGTAACACGCTACGAAGCCCGACACGGACCGGCAAGACCCTGCTTGTTTCCTAATCAACTAATAAACAACCATAGAGCCCTTAGAACAAACCTTCGGTGAGTCCACCTCTCACATGCTAAACGACCCGGAAGCCAAAACAAAGGAGCGGGATGGCAAGATGAATGCATTCAAAGATGCTTGGCCGTTTATAGTGTTTGCAGCATATGCTGTGGTATATACGATGCTTTTAGGGTCTTACAGGTTTGTGTGAGGGTTTTGTAGGGTTTGTATAGTGATGTATGAGTCTATAAAGGTATGAGTTGTCTTATAGCGTTTGTACAGTGATTTTCGAGGGTTGCATAGGGCCTGGTAGCGGTTGGATGCATGTTTTCGGGTTCTTTGGGGGTTGACAGGACAAGAAGGGCTTCATGATGACACAGAGCGTACAACTGGGCTGGGCTTGCCTTACAAGGTAGAATTCTTGCTTATTTCTGCGGTTGCCGTTCGCACTCTTCTTGTGCTTGGTGTTGGTGCTGCTCTCACTGTTGCCATGTTTACTATGCTCTCCACGTGCCCAAATATTACCAGAGTCCTCCCCATGACCAGCATCATGACGATCGTGCTAGTCGTTTTCTTCGTATGCCCTCAAGAGGCTTCTTTCGTCAGCGTCAGTTTGAAAACCCTGCGACGGTTGCCTTATCATGATTGACTGTGAGCACATATTTAGATAGTTATCTGTATGCATGCATGGATGGATGAATGGATGGATGTATTTGCATATGTATGTCTGTAATTGTCTCTGTGTGTCTGTGTGTATGTATGTAAGTATGCCTACATGCATGCATTTAGGTAGGTAAGTAGGTAGGTAGGTAGGGAGGTAGGGAGGTAGGGTTTAGGGTTTAGGGAGGTAGGGAGGTAGGGAGGTAGGGAGGTAGGAGGCAGGGAGGTAGGGAGGTAGGGAGGTAGGGAGGTAGCGAGGTAGGGAGGTAGGGAGGTAGGCAGGTAGGGCCGCATGTATACCTTTATGCATGTGTTCATGTGTGCATGTATGCATGTGTGCATGTATGCATGTATGCATGTATGTATGTATGTATGTATGCATGCATGTACGAATGTACATATGTATGTAAACAGTATCGGGTCCAGCAGAAGGGCGCATCTCAGTTTCGAGCGACAGGGTTCTGGGATATAGCCTGTTTCAAGATGCTGTTGATGATAAAAATCCTGCATTACCTTATGGACCCTAAACTATGGGAGTTATGGTATATTCCTTATTATGGGTAATGCAGGATTTATATCATCAACCGTATCATGCAGCAGTCGACCAAAAGCCTCAAGTAGGAGTTGATCATAATCCTTGCTGCAAGGACCCCTAATTTGGCATTCCGTCCTGCAAACTCAGGAAATCCTCGCACGCCTGGACGACATCCGGTACGACAAGTACGAGGCCGTTTCCGGATTACATGAAGTCGGGCTTGTAAATAGGTTTATATGGGGCCTCCTCCTTAATCCGCCCATGACATGCCAAAGTGAATAGACCGAACCCCGTAGGCCAAGAGGCATGAATTGGAGATTGACCTCCCGCAGCGACTGCCAGACGTCGGTTCGGCGATGACGACATCCACGAAGACGACCACAATGACGACTATCATAGTAATTAGGGTGATGTTAATGTGATGCGTATGGTAATGGTACTGATGACGATGGTGACAATGGTGTCGATGGTGACGATGATGATGGTGATGGTGGCGATGAGGGTGGCCGTGATGGTAACTGTGGTGGTAGTGGTGGTAGTGGTGGTGGTGGTGGTGGTGGTGGTGACGCTCAGAAGCATTGAGCTTATGATTTTGCACAATCATTTTCGAGAGCATGTCTCCGCCCCCTTGGTGTTCAGCCCACCTTCACATCAAAGCCTCCAACCCCTTGGTTTGTTTGCCGAACTGTTAAGCCTCAACCCCCAGAACCTCCAAGTGGCGAAGGAGACCGGCTGGGGCGATGCCTTCGATGAATTCACGGCGAGCAAGGGATGGTCTCCGCTGCAGGCAAAGGGTTCAGGGTTCAGGGTTTGGATTTGTGTATGGTTTTACGGGCCAGCTTGTTGGGGGACTCTGCGGCAGGGTTTTTACGGGGTTAAAGTACGGGTTCTCGCCGTGTTGCGTAGCCTGACTTCGGGCCTTCCTACCCGCGCGTCTTGCTATAGGGTTTCGTGAGGATTTTTGTATTGTGTGATACAGTAGTATATGTTGTTGACAAGTGGGTTCTATAAGGGGTCAAGGATGGTGGCCCAATGCGTAAGATGGCGTAGATTCTGGCGAGACGAGTCTCCGGGAGATGGCCGCGAATTCGGAGAGGCCAGTTGTGGACTCTCCCTTTGTCGGAGGTTGTGGGGCTTCGGGTCGATGGTTAAGGCCTTCAGGGCTTCATGGTCTTGGGTTTAGGGCTTAGGGTTTTGGGTTCAGAGGGGGTGGGGTCCCAAGTATTGGAGCTTCAAGTCGGAATGCCCTGAACCCCAGCCTCGAGCTTCATACCTCGCTGGAGGAACCGCCAAGGAGACGTCACCATCCCGAAACCCCAAATGCTTGAAAGCCTTGAAACCCCCCAAAACCCTAAAGCCCCAGCACATCTCTGCACCCCGGGCCAGGAAGTGTCGCAGGATGTCATCGAGGTGGTGGAAGAAAAGATCTGATCAACGGTCAGTGTAGAGAGGTCTGTACCAAAACAGCGAGTTCCAGACCCCATAGCGCAAAGCCATCGGATCCTACGCTTCAGGGTTCATGTTTTATGGATACATTCTAGACATATAGTGTATATTGCAGTGTATTAGAGCAGATTAGACTTACATAGGCTTTATGGGCCCGGCTCCTACATGGCTAACCCGAGTTTTGGTATCGGCAGCAGCTGCCCAAACGAGGCGGGCTTTTTGGCCCAGATGCCGACAAATGTCGCCAGAGTCCGCCCCTCTTGGAGCCCCGGAGAACCTTAGGAGAGGGCCTTCGCTTGAGACTTTCGATTGCTGAGACGATGAGGTCAGGGTCTCTGTGATTGTCAAGTTGCGATGCTCTTCTAAACTATTTACCTGAGCATCGCCTTAGAAAGTTGCGAGTTGAACAAATCCTCGACCTTCAATGAGTTAGGAGACATCTCAAATGCTCAAGCCGTGACAAGACTCGAAGCGCTGCAGCGCAGCATCTTAGGGACCAAGAGCACGGCAGGGCATCCCGTGCACGAGGCTCCGCTGTTGGCAGGGGAGTTACCCCCCCGCCCCCAGAAGCCCAAAGCTCCTGCAGTCAGCCTTTGGGATCGGAAAAATGTCGGTGCGCTGCGCTGGAGAGTGGTGTTTTGTTTCAGTTTTGTCGGCTCTTTGGGGATGCCGTGAGGCTGAGGATCAGAGGTTTCTTAGGGTTCAAAGCTTCTCGGATCATCGAGCGTATGAGGCGCTCCGGGAGGCCTCGGAAGGCTCAAAAGAGACGGTAGAGGACCGTAACTTCCGAGGCCGCAGAGCTGAACCCCTGAGGCCGCAGAAGCGTGAACCCTCCCTGTCTTGCTGTAGTCTAGGGCTTTAGAACTCGAAGCCCTGCCTCCGAAGCCACGGCCCTTGGAAGAGTTCGCAGGTGACACCGACAATCGACCCGAAATTCGATGATCCTTGCGACCCAACTGTCGGAACTCCCCAATTCTCGATTTTGCTTGCTATCTCTTGCGTTTGGGGTGCAGCTTCCTCGCCCAGTCTCTGCTGCCACGCCGCCCGCGCGACCGCAGGAAGCTCAGGGACGCCAAAGAAGGGCAAGAACAGTGGGGGCGACAGGGGTTTAGGGCTAAAGGCTTTCATGCTCCGAGCTGCAACAAGTCACGGGCTCCAGCAAGCCGCGAAACTAGACAGTTTCGTGTCTAAGTGTTCAGTGATAGTGCGAATCTTGGATAACCAATCTGGTTCCGACAAGTACAAGCAGCTGTGTTAAGGCTCTTCCCGCCCCTCCATGATTCGTCTACTTCTGCTTGCCCCTTCCGGCAAGGCTTCCTAGTGTCCTTGTTGCTGGTCGCTGCGATACTCGATGCTGGCATCATCAGTATACATGTGATGCGTCGATCCTTCAGACTCTCTGCCAGAACCCATGGCTCATGCCCGCTCCGCAGCCCTTCCGTGGGTCACTTGTCTCGGGGCACATAGATGTCGGACGATGCTGCGGCAACAGGCTTTAGGATGTAAGGCTTTGGGATACAAGATGTTCGACGGTGTCGCTACGCATACCAATTAGCATACTTAAGCTCTGGATTTTTCTGGGAATCGTGATTTGGTGGTCTTGGGGTGGGTGCGCCTGCTGTCAAACACGCTGGTCTTGTTGGGCATGGCATCGCCAAACTCGTAGAGCTTTCCGGGAACCAGGGCCCTGAGCCCTTAACCTAAAAACGCCTGACGGCCTAAACCCCAACAAACCCAAAACCACTTCCGAGGAAGAGCGCCTTCACTTACGCCCGCAGACCGCAGTCCTCTCGGAGTGAAAGGCCTTTGACTGGAGAGCCTCCCACCCTTTTTCTGGGCTCTTGTTAAGGGATTTAACTTAAGTTGCTATAATAAGGAAGCCATACTGTTTAACATATAGACCACTTTTATGGTAACTTAAATGAAATCCCTTAACAAGAGCCCAGTTTTTTGTTTAGGCTTGGTGGTTTGTAGGAGAAGTACCGAGGGGTCTGGGGGCAGTGTTGCGAGTAGGCTTGACAGGTAGTAGACTCGACACCCAACACCAGCAATCTAAATCTAGGTGGCGGGGTCACGAGGCGACCAACCGCGATTTTTCTTTCTTCGGATGAGGACAAGCTTGGTGTCGGTCGGTGTGTGTGTGTGTGTAGAAGTTTCCTAACTCAAGCCTTGCCTCTGCTCAATATGCCTCGACACCTTCAGTTTACGGACAGGACGGGAGGCAGGGTTGGATGTCGGGTTTCTTGGACGTAACTGTTGCGGCAGGGCGTTCTGCTGTAGAGCTGTCAATGTTTGTTCTTGTGTTCTTGCATCATCCTTTCGGACCCCCCTCCCCACACCCAAAGCCCCCTTGAGCAGCCCTGATTAAGCCTGAAAGATGCATGGGGGTCATCCTTCTCGTCGGACGTTGCTGCTCCCTAAGTCTTGCTTGTGGCCAGACAGGCCATTCATATCCACATGTCGAGCACTGGCACCAGATCTTGTTTCATACATATGCTAACCTGTCATCTGACCTTAGGGATCCTGTCAGCCTGATCCTGCCGTTGATGATGGTGTTTTCCATGGAACCGGCAGCGGGAGCTCCGGTGGAGCTGGGCCTGTCGCTGCTCCTCCTCATAGTGAACTGCATACTTTCCTCATCAGATGTCGCTTCTGTGAAAGGCTGGCTGTCTGCGAACTTTCTCGAAAAGGCTGATCTTACGGTGCAGGTCGAAGCTCCGTCGAAACCCCGTGTCGAAGAAGCGATGCAGAAGCTGACTGAAGAGAACTTCCTCATTGCAAGCCACTTTCTACAGCATGCGATGCTCCTGGCCGTGATCATGTACGTGGGCATGGGATCACCCGCATTTGCAGGGCTTTGCTTCTTGTTCTATGCAGCGTTCTTGCTCATTGCAAAGGGCTATGTCAGAATGACATCATCCAGGGTCAAGGCCTACTTGATCGTGAACTACATTACCATCATTCCCGTGATGTTTGCAGGCGACCTTTTCGCTGCCGTCGGACGCAAGGACGTGCTCGATCAGTTAAAGTCTGGATATCGCTTTGTGCTGGTCGTCCTCTGCGTGGACAGCAACCTGCACATTCCTTCTCAGGTCGCCGTGTCGGTCGCAGAGGCGGGGGCCGACTTTCCAACAGGTTGAAGCTTTGGGACTCCTAGGTGCCCCAGTAGTGCCCTTTTGCCCTTTTTAGTTTGGGGTCCCCTTCTTAAAACCGAATATTAAGCAAAAAGGGTACCCTTATTATTAAGGGGTTACTGGGGAACCTAGGGACTCTTTGGGACTGGGAGAAGGGCGACTCTAGGCGCCAGGGTCCAGAGGTTTTGGCTTTCTAGGGCTCAGACCGACCAGTAACGACTCTAGTAACGACCCCACCTTTCTTGAGGGAAGAAGAACCCACATATTGGCCCAAGTACAAACCCGGGCATTTTGAAGTCGAAATCTCTCGGAAGAAGAAACAAAAACACCCCTGGAGTTTGCAAAAAAAACGCCCCTGGAAGAGAGTATTGAAGAGGGGGAGCGGAGCGGCCCTGGAAGCCTGTGACCACGCCCATTTCGAAGACCCTCTTCAAGAATGAAATTTCATAGCTTTGCTCTCTAAAGGTATGTATGCCATGTAGGCACCTGTGTAAGAGCCATCGAGACAAGGTGGCGTTCTACATTTGGACTCGGGGTTGGGATGAGCCCGCCGTCCCTTACGTGCTGCTCGGCTGGAAATGGAAGCGCTGCTTTCTCGCAGGCGTAGCACCCCCCAACTCCGACCAGTTGCGTTCGGATTTTGAGGCCAGGGAAGGTGCTGGTCTTGTCAAAGTTGGTTAGTTTGTTGTGGAATCCTCAGAGCCACTGGTGCCTTTATGCCTGATACTGATGCTGTCAGATGATCCGTGTCATGACTATAACTTGTCTGAGCTTCTGGCGCTTGCTGGGGCTCTAGTAAAGAGACGGTCCTTCCAACAAGAGGGATTACCTTTGCAGTTCTGCCATCAAGGCTTACTCCAGGGATCATCAGCATATCATCAGCCCTGTATCAAGAAGTTTCAAGACAGTGTAAACGTTCTAAGTTGCCGTGTCAAGATTTTGGGGATTCGGTCGTCGAAGGAGTTCCGGTGCATGTAAGATCCTTTACGGAATGGCACTTACTCTCACTATACCACCGGTCGCCAAAATCACCAGGCACTGCCAATCTGGTGCAATACTGTATAACTGTATAGTTTCTACATTATCAACAGTGCTACATGAATACACAGACGAACAGTACGAAGTAGTATTTAAGAGCCTTCGGCTGAAGCCGTCGGCGTCAATACAGTAACCCATCTGACCTGACCATCGCTAGTGAGCACGCACTAAGGAGTCGCCGCCACAATTCGGCGAATGAAGCATACTGGTATACTACAGTTCTAAACCATGCAGTAGACCTTAATTAAACCCACAACCATCATTACGCTACAATCCAGTTTCCCGTTACCAACCGTATATAAGCCCTCCAAAGACCCATTCTAAGACCTCGATCAATCCCTCGTGAACCCTCACCTCTCTCTCCCCAGGTTTGGCCAAGCCTTCACTGCAGCCATGACGAGCACGCTGAGCTTCGTGTTGGAGCATCCTGGTTCAGGATTTGGAAATCCGGGTGTACGACGGGTCTAGGAAGGTTCTAGAGTTTAGGGCTTCGGAACCCAAGCCAAACAAGAAGCTCTAAGCTCAGAGCCCAATGGGGATTCCGAAAATACACATCTGCAAGATGTGGAGCCCCGATTCGGGGGTTTTATGTTTCCGGAGCATAGCAAGCCCATGTTTAGTAGATCTAGTTCAGGATTTCAGAGGCTTCGGGGGTTTTGGGGGGTTTTCTGCTAGGGCCGCTAGGCTGAGAAAGCCGCTGAGCCTGGTTCATCCCTCAACCTTGACCTGCACCAGGGTGGCTCTCTGAGTTAGGGGCCCCGTTTTGGGTACCAATATCTAGTACGGCACCCTTTATAAAAGGGGATCCCAAAAAAGAGGCCCGATTTTTAGAGAGCTACCCGCAAAGCCCCGACGCAGGGTGCTAAAGCGGAGATGCAGGCTTGCAGCGCTCAAAGCCAACAACCATCCAACCATTTCATCCCTGAAGTTTCGATGCGGAGGCCCAGAACCACGAGTCTTCAAAGCTAAACCTCGTGTTTTCTTACGGGAAAGGGTTCGCAATCTAGAAGCTTGCGTTCTCAACCCTCTGGACTTGTGCCGCATCCCAGCGCCACAAACACAAGCACCTGCATCCTTGACAAGCTCCTCACCCCCGAAGCGAGGTATTATCTTCGGCAACGCCTTGAAGCACAATTTAAATCTGCAGATGCTGAGTCCATCACATCAGGCTGGTCAAAAACATGGTGCAGGTGGTGAGAGTTGCTTGTGATTGCATGAAGGGGCGGAGTGAAATCACCTAGTGCCAATATGAAGATTCGGGGAGAATCATCGAAGGCGTCGTCTGTGTTCACAACGCAGTAACTTTGTTGTTGCATAGTTCGCTGCCCTGCGCGGCAGCGGCCATATGAAAGTCCTACATACACGAAGTTCGGGAATCATGCCCATCACTGACGTGATGCTGCTGAGAAGATGATAACGACTCGTCATTATGGTGAACTGGCAATAAACATGCTAACGATGGTAACTATGATGCAGATGGCAATGATGATAATGATGGCGACTTCGACGGCAATGACAACGACACGAGTTGTGGACATGACGACGACGCCAGTCCCCAGCACCACCAGCACCACCAGCACCACCAGCACCACCAGCACCACCAGCACCACCAGCACCACCAGCACCACCAGCACCGCCAGCACCGCCAGCACCACCAGCACCACCGCAAGTG
>CAJNJA010016601.1:0-11288 GCA_905231915.1 Symbiodinium necroappetens | reverse complement strand
GGGTGTTTAGGGTTTAGGGTGTTTAGGGTTAGGGGGTTTGTTTAGGGGGTTTGCTTAGGGTGTTTAGGGTTTAGGGGTTTCGGGCTTAGGGCTTTAATTAGGGGTTTAGGGTTTAGGGGTTTATTAGGGGTTTAGGGGTTTCTTAGGAGTTTAGGGTTTAGGGTTTAGGGTTTATAGAATTTAGGGGTTTAGACCTGGACCCTAGAAAACCTACCTGTTCAGGGATCCTTCATTGTGATTTCTTTACAGAAGTCCTTTAAAAGGTAGGTTCTTTGGCGTTAAGGTAAGGTTTAGGATTTAGGGTTTAGGGTCTGGCTGGGTTTAAGGCTTAGGGTTTAGGGGTTTAGGGTTGGATACTGCCGCCACCCAGTAACAGTTGAGCAATATTCATAACATGGAAAAAGAGCCAAGTTGAGGGTTCCAGCATGGGGGCTCTGGGGTTTTAGAGTTCGGGGTATAGGATTAGGGTTTCAGGGGGTTGAAAACTGAGGGTTAGCTAATATTGGGGCTGGAACAATCACCCTGTCCTCCCTCATGTACCGATACTACAGTATATTCTACGACCAACGGTCTAATTATGAATGCTCTTATACTATGAAAGCATTCGAGAAACCCTTATAGAGTAATCACTGTTCAGATTTCATTTAGGCCCTAGGTCTCTGGCCCTTGAAGATTTGGGGGTTTAGGATTTGGGGCAGCCATGTGTTTTCTTAATCTTTTGTTATACTTAGTTCCGACCCTGCAAACTATATTTTCAGGATCCTTATTATGATGTTTTATCTACGTCCTTAAAAGGGTAGGTTATTTGGGGTTAGGGTGCGTGCTACGATTTACCCAGAAACCCCCGGGTAGACAGACAGCCTTCGAGAGCCCTTAAACGGACCCGATTTGAATGATTAAGGGCTTTAGGGTTTAGGGTTTAGGCCCCCTTTAAAGTACGCGTGACCCCGAATCCTACAAAATCGCAGGCTATGACCCCTTAATTTAAAGGGTAAAGCCCTTCAAACAGTAGGTTTGGGGATCCAAGTAAGCTTCACCCCAAAGCCTTGTAAACCCCCTAAACCACACAATCGGAACTCTTCACTCAGGATGTGAAGCAAAAGGGCCAAATCACGGACGGGGCCTCCACAATCAGACTAGACCGTTGGGTTTAGGCATTTAGGGTTTGGGGTTTGCGTGGTTACAGCCCAGAGACTCCAAAACCCTGTAATTGAGGAACATACGTTAAGTCTTATTGGTTCCTACTATAGTTTAAAGTATATTCCTTACTCAAAGGGGTTTTCGAGGTCTCTGGGTGCAAGGAAGCCAAATGAGTAGTATTGATCATGAAGTACTCCGATTCCGACCCCTTACTGTCTTCAACGCTGACCTTGTAAGGATCCAAAAGCCAAATCATCAGATAAGAGCCACTGTTTAGGGTTTAGGGGATACTCTCCCAAATATTAATAGATAGCTAATAACTAATATCCGTAACTCAAGTACCTAACTACTGGGCCCCTTATATAGACCCGTAACCCCCCTCTAATACCCTACAAATCCTGTGTAGAACCCTTACAGAACCCCTCATTCTTGGGTCCTTTGAACCCTAACTTCCGGCCTCTTCAAATCCCTTCTGGAACCCCTATAGCCTCATTCTTGGGTCCAAAGACCCTGATTTCCCCAAACCCTACACTTTTTAAACCCTACAAACCCTTCGAAACCCTGAACCCTAAAGCCCTAAACCGTTCGAAGCCCTAATCCCTACATCCTAAACCATTCGAAGCCCTAATCCCAAAGCCCTAAACCCTTCGAAACCCTCAAGCCTAAAGCCCTGCACCCCAACTTCCGGCCTCCCCTTGCATTTTTGCTGGCTGCAAGGCCATGGCCAGGGGGAACCTGCCATAGCCCAGCAGTTCGGGGCATTGAGTTCTCCAGGATTTGGGGCTGTAGAGAAGGTTTAGAGTCGCCCGGCCATCTCCGCATATCTCCGGTGACTTTGCATTCGGATGCCGGGTTGCCATCAAGGAAGACTTGGGTCTCCAATAACTGTGCATCGAGCATGGACTCACGGACGTGAGGGCTCCGGCTCTCCTTTTGGAGCCATGTTGCGAGGACGCCCACCACGCGCCGCTGTAGCAGCGCCTGCTCTGCTTCATCTTGGGCTTCTGCAGCCTTGCGTCTTAGAGCTGCCTGCAGCACGCATTTAGGGCCCGGGCGTCTTGAAGATGGTGATAGTTGTTCCCCCCGCCCCCTCCTGTTGAGAGCGGGTCCACGGAGGCGCCAGGGCCCAGATACCCCCCCAGTTTTGCGAAGCTCTCGAAGATTCCTCGTGAAGCGATCGTCAAGCTGCGATGAGGGTTTCGCGGTTTGGGCGGTTTAGGAATTGTCGACGGCAGTCCTGAAAGACTGTATGCCCCAAGGACCCTCAACCACCCTCCCAGCTCCTACCTTGCAACCCCAAACTCGACAACAAAACACCGAACGCCGAATCGATGTCACACGAAGAACCGAAAGTCTAAATCCCTGAAATCCTAAGCCTAAACCCTGAACCCTCAAACTCAACAACAACTCCTAAACCCAAGACCTGAAACTTAGACCCTAAACACTGCGACCCGAAACCCTAAACCAAAAACCCAAAGCCCCTAAGCTCTAAACCCCTCAAAATGGTAGACCCCCAACCCCTGAGCCCCGAAACCCGGAACCAGCCCTGAAACCCTCAAATGCTAGGCCCTGCCTGGACCCTAGAAAACCTTCCTTCTTAGGGCTTACCTATTATGGTTTCCTGTCTGAGTCCTTAATAAGGGTAGCTTGTGTGGGGTCCAGGTAGGCCATGGAACTTACTTGCCCAGTCTCCTATAAGGGAACGAAGAGGTGACCTTCGGGACTATACATTTCTACTTACTTCCCCAAATAGGCGAGGGAAATAAAGTGTTAAGCTTTCAGATTACTACTAAATTTACTAAATCTATAAGAACCCCAAGAGCTTAAAGCTTGGGTGTTGGAGAACGAAGTATATAATAGTAACCTGATTAAGAGACCACGGGTCGGGTTTACTTAGAGGCCCAGGGGACTTAGTAAGTAGGTTATAAGTAAAGTTATAAGTACCCTAAATGGAGATACCCCAATTATAACCCTACTTATAGCCGACTTGCTAAGTCCCCGACTTGCTAAGTCCCCTGCACCTCCAAGTAGGTTTAGGGGTTTAGGGCTTTCTTTATATGGGTAGCTCTCTGAACTAGGGTACCTAAAAAGGTCCCCAATATAGTACGCCACCCTTACAAAAAGTTCCCACATGAATCCCGAATAGTTTGGGCCAGGGCTTCTACATTAGGGATGATAGTACCCAAGAAGGCTGAAGGTTACCTACTCCACTACTAAGAACCCTTATAGAACCCCTGATCATTCCTTTTACGGTTCCCCCTTATAATGCCCTGAAAAAGGTTCAAGGTTACCGACTCTACTACTGAGGAAACCCCCGAAATTTGAACCCTAAACCCTAAGCCCTAAACCCTAAACCCCTAAACCCTAAAACCCTAAACCGCGAACCCCTGAGGCGGAGACAGGAGGCAGTAGGCGCAGTAGGCGGCAAAGGAAAGGATGAGACAATTTCGGCGACCTGAGCTCTGTCGGGTGGTTAGGGTTTAGGGTTTAGGGTTTAGGGGTTTAGGGGTTTAGGGTCTGTCGGGTGTTAGGGTCTACATGGACCCCAAAGAACCTGAATTTTTTAGGGTTCCTACTGCTGATTTCCTTACATATAAGTCCTTAACAAAGTAGGTTATTCGGGGTTAAGGTAGGTGTAGGGTCACTCCGGATTTATATCATCAACAGTAGTATATACTTTGGCCCTAAAGTACCCAAACAGGTCATTCAGGATTTAAAAGTCATCAACAGTAGTACGGCTTTCGGTCTTGGGGTTCGCTCGGGGTGCAGGGTCATCAGGGTCTAGGTCCTCGGAGTGCTCCTGCAAAAACCAGTGCTTTATCAATCCTTAGCATTGCCTTAAGGACCCTAAACTATGGGAATTATGGTACATTCCTTACTTTGGGCTATGCAGGATTTATATCATCAACTGTACTTCTTCGTAGAGTTCCGTGGAGATCTGTGCTGGAGATGAAGCTCGGATAAGGGGAGAGCCTGTGCGAAAAAGGCTTCTGCTCGCTGTGAGTTCCCCCCCCCCATTTGGAGTTATCCTTACCCTAAAGCCCTTAAACCTAAGCCCGATCCTAAATACGTTATACCTACTTGCTGAGCCCTTCAGAAGGATCTGACTTGCTTGCTTCGCAATGCCCAGCGTCCGGAGAGGATATCAGAAACACGATTCCGAGCCCCGCGGCTTGGAATCTGTCGTGATGCATTACGAAAGCAACTCGTATGCTTGCCATGTTTTCGGACCCTAAACCCTAAACCCTAAAGGGTTTCCGGCTCTTCTTGCAGCAAAGACTACTTTACAGCTCAGTCTGCAACTTCTGTCTGTTCGTGTGGCTGCGGCTAGGGGCTGATGGAAACCAAAGCCGAAGATCTCCTGAATCCTAAAGACGTACGACGAACGATTTCCTACATGCAACAAGGGGCAAGGCCAAGATTATTAAACATTCTGAGGCTGCCTTGGGCTGCAGCATGCCTGGCAAGCTCGGTTTGTTCCAACAAATGTCTTCGATACCGAGCTCGCCGTGTAGTCTCTGCGTGCGTGACGCCCTAAAGCCCCCTAAACCCTAAACATCAAAGTCCTAAACCCCCAGACTACGAGTTCTTAGTCCTCTCAGTACCCCAAACTCCAAAGCCCAAGCCGCAAACCTTAAAGCTACAACTAAACCCTAAACCCTAAACACAAGTCCTACACTCTAACCCCTAATCCTTCAGGTCGTGCATGGGGAATATAGTTATTAGGGCTTACCCTAAGGCTCATGGGCCCTCAAACCAAAAGAACATTAAGAACCCAGGGTCCCAACTAGGAGGTACCGGGACCTGTTTAGGAGGTTCCTTAGAGCCTTAAGGTAGGGTGTAACCCTAAACCCTAAACACCTAAACCGCAAGCCCTAGAACCCTAAGTTTAGCCCAAGCTCTGGACCCTAAAGCCCTAAACCCCGAAAGCCCTAAACCACCTAGGACCCTAAACCCTAGAACCCTAAAGAATAGTAGCAAAAAATCCAAAACCCTAAAGCCCTAAAGCCCTAAGCCCCTAAAGCCCTAAACCCTAAACCCTAAAGCCCTCCCTAGAATCTCTAGAACCCTAAACCCTAGAACCCCTAGAATCTCTAGAACCCTAAAGCTCTAAAGCTCTAAAGCCTTAGCCCAAGCTCCCAGCCTAGGAGGGCCAGCATCGGCACAGCGACGAGAAGTGAACCGGGTAGAGTCGAGAACTCGGCAAGCCCAAACGATTTTTGCGATTTAGGATATTTTAGGGTTTAGGGGTTTAGGGGTGGTTTTGGGGGTTTAGGGGTGGTTTAGGGTTTAGGGTTTTGGGGTTAGGGTTTAGGGCTTTAGGGTTTGTTTCGGAATTTTAGGTGTTTTAGGGTTTTAGGTGGTTTAGCAGTTTAGGGCTTTAGGGCTTTAGGGATTTAGGGGTTTAGGGCTTTAGAGGTTTAGGGCTTCAGGGTTTAGGACTTTACTGCTGCTATTTAGGGTTTAAGGCTTACAGGGATTCTTTTTGGTGCTCATGGTTTGGGACTCTGGCTTTCCGAAGGGGTTTATATCTACTACCATGGACCCGATCATCAGGTACTTTGGTTACGGACTGCAGAAGTCTGGGATAATATTTGGGAGAGTATATGATGATTCGGTACTTGGACCCTTACCTAAACCCTTAAAACCTAGACCTAAACCTTAAAAGTGCTAAACCCTAAACCCTGAACCCTACTAAACCCCAAACCCTGAACCGGAAACCCTAACCCCCAAGCCCTGAACCGGAAACCCAGGATGGTCTTTTGGGGCCTAATCCCAGAATGGTAGAGTCGAGACCTGGGGGAGGCGAAAAGGGGGGTCAAGAGGTGGGTAGTTCTCTAAAGTAGGGTCCCTAGGAGGTCCGGAAAGGGATCTTTAAGGGGCTTCGACAAGGGTTTCTATAAGAGTACTAGAAGGGTTCTATGTGGACAGTTCTCTAAAGTAGGGTCCTTTTTAGGGGTTCTTTTTTATTCGGGTGCCAGACTATATTGGGGGGCATAGAAAGGGACCCTAATTTAGGAAACTACCCAGGTGCGGGGCTTTAGAGGTTTTAAGTTTTGGGGTTGTAAGGTTATAAGGTTTTAGAGGGTTTAGGGTTTTAGGGTTTAGAGGGTTTTAGGGCTTGGAGGGTTTAGGGTCTTAGGGTGTAGGGCTGTAGGATTTGCCGGGCTTTAGGGCCTAGGGTTTAGGGGTTTAGGGTTTGAGGGTTTTAGGGTTTACGGCTTTAGGGTTGTAGGGTTTATGGCTTATGGTTTCCATAGGTGCAGGGCTTTAGAGGGTTTGGGGCTTTAGGGTTTTAGGTCCACCACAGAAAGTAAATAAAATCAATGGCCCAACACCTAGACAGGGTGATTATTCTACTTACTTTTGGGCTCCCGGTAAGCCCCCAAGCCCCAGAAGAGTACAGGGCTTCTTTAGAGTTTCCTGTAAGCTCTGTGGGCCCCAAAGCTTACAAGACCCAATCCTTCAAAGAGCATTGAAAGGACCCTAAACCCCAAACTCTAAACCTTAAACCCTAAGCAGTAAATGCCCTGCACTTGAACCGGCACCCAGAAGGTTCCTTCAATAGTTTGGGGTTTAGGGTTTAGGGTTCTAGGATTTTAAGGCTTTAGGATTTTAGGGCTTTAGGTGTTTAGGGCTTTAAAATTAAGTGTTTAGGGTTTTTTGAACGTTGGTCGAGTCTCCGGGGTGTAGGGTTGTCAATGCTCCCTCTCACTGCCGATGTCGAAAGAGCCACCCGAGTTTTCCGAAGCCAACAAGGACACCTCTGGATCCTCGCCCTCCTTGAAGATGCCCTGCTGCACAGCCCATTGTATGGCATCCGAGGCTACGGGCTGCAGGCGCGGCATGAAATGCTCCCAATTCAGGCCACAACACCATGCATCTTTGTCGTCTGCCACCTTCTTGTGCTTCCAAATCTTGGAACCCATGTAGATTCCACACTTGGCGCAGATCTAGAACAGGTTCATCTGGGACGAACCTGTTGCGTTGACCCCCATGCGGTCCTCTTACTCCGCCACTTTCTGCGGCGCCGCCGACCGGCATGTCTCGCGTTCCGGATCTTGTGGCTCGATGCGAAAACCGTTTTCGCAGTAATGTCGGCACCACCTTTCAGCGAAGGTGGAGACAGTTTCCCCTCCTGTCTCGACGAATTCCTTCTTGAAGAATTGTGCGCCGTCGTCGCCCTCTGCCAAAGGCTCGGCTCGGTGGCCCTGCTGAGCTTCTGCAACTATCTTGGTTGCAGACATCCCTCTGTCTATCGCAACCACGCAAAGTTAGCTTAGGGTTTTAGTGTTTAGTGTTCAAGTTCAGGGTGTAGTCTAGGGTTTATGGCGCCGAAGACCCATGCAAGGCTGAGAAACACCAAGTAGCACAGGTGCTTTAATTGTTATAATGGGGCGTCGATGTCGACAATGCGAGATTGTACTAGGCCTACTGGGCCCTCCGAAACCACTTGTCAGCTATGTAGGAAGAGGGTCCTACACAGCAACCACACAGCAACCCAACAAATCTTGAACTCTGAACTTCACCAACCCACAAACGCAAACGCTGAACCTCAACACACACCAGTCGACAACCTCTAAGCCCAAACCCAACACGTAAGACGAGGCCCACAAAGCAAAACCCTAATTTTTGGGGGGGCTCTATGATACTATCATTATAATAAGGAGCACCCCAAAAATCCTACAGTAAACCCTAAACCCAGAAATTCCGAGCTCCCTGGCATAGAAGATGCCATTGGCGAGGGAGCCACATCGCTCTGAAAAGAGCGAGGTGGAGTAGACGATGAGGGCACCGACGCCTGATCGTCTTTCAGGGTTCAGGGTTTAGGGTTTAGGGTTTTCAGTTCAGCATTCCGATTTGGGATTCAGGGCCCAGACGTTCTTGAAGGCTGCCTTTGACTTGCAGGCACGGATCTGGGAGTTGGGATTTCGGGATACGGGTAGGAAAGGGTCCATGTACCCAAATAGCATATACCTTGGCCTTACAGTAGACCCTACATTGGCACTTTGGGGCCAAAGTTTCTACTATTCGGGTACACGGACCCCTAAACCCTAAACTCCTGTAGAAACCCTTATAGAAGGTCAGCGCGCTGTATTTTCACTGGTGATCTGAGCTGCGTTAAAAATGCATTACTTGGCAGGCGTGGTACGTTGATTATAAGCTATTTTCCGGGCCTTAAACACCCTAAACCCCCAAACCCCTAAAACCCTAAATCCCTAACTCCCTAAACCCTAAACCCTAGTGCTGCTTGGAGGCCTAAACCCCTACAATCCTGGGGGCGCAAACCCACTAGGAAGGGCCACATTCGGGTTGTCGGGCTGAGAAAAATCTCCGAGTGTCGATACCCTGAATGACCCTACTTATAGGCGCCTTAAGAATTATAATAGGGTTTGGGGGCCCATAATACTATATGTATACTGAGGACCACCCCCCCCCAAACAACAAAAAAAAAACAGTATTGGCAAATTATTTAAACCACTTCTGTTTTCATCCTGAATTTTGGCCTTTATCGAGGGCTGCAGTTTGCAGCAAGGTCTTTTAGTGCTAGCAGTACCAGCGTCCCCACCCCGAGGACAAAACTGTAAAATTACTTTCCCAATAAGGCAGGTAAATAAAAGGTTACACTTTCAGATTACTACTGGATTCTTCCTTGGGGCATTGGGGAACTAAATAAATCCCAGACCCTGAACCCTGAACCCTACCAAACGTGCGCCTGCATGGACCGCGCCGAAGCAGTTGGCCATGAGCTTTAGGTTTCCCTGCGAACAAAGGAGGTCAGGGGGTTCATGGTGCAATTCTTGCAGTGTGGCGTTGAGGGGGCAAAGGTTGGTGAGTCTGAAAAGAAAGGAAAACTGCTCACTTCAAAACATTTGAAGCATTTTGGGAATGACCCCCTTCTTGCATGTCCTAGCAAGGCGCACGCACACACGCACACACGCGCACACACACAAAAATATAAAAAACAGTTTTTTTACGCAGTGTGGCTAGTGATTTCTATGTGCAGGTGTCAGAACAGAAGCTGAGCACCAATGCCCGGCAGAGCCAAGCGGCAAAATCGTCCGACAAGTAGTTCCATAAACAGCCTGCCTTGCCCCTACCTCGAGCCGGTAGCATAACACCTAAACACGCGCCAGAATCTAGGCTTTTGGCTAAAAACTAGGAGTCCTCGCAAAACAGCAGACCGGTTGAATCCATGCGTTCGGGCTCATTTGGAAGCCTAACAGCAGGATGTTGGGGCACGCAAGCAAAACCCTGAAAGGCAGAATCTACTTGTTTGGATCCTTTGGAAGCCTGTGGGCTGTGGGGGGCCCAAACAGTGTCAACAACAGCGACCAATATTTATAGAAAAATCGCGGTAAGCAAATCAAAACAACTATTGTTGACGTCCCTCACAATCCCCAAATCTGCCAAAATCGGTTGAGTGTAGCAAGCAAGAATGCTTATCAAGAGAATTTGAGACAATCCTGCACAGAAGTGGAAGTAAACTAAAAACTGAAATTGCAGCAGGGCTGAAAGCTTGCAGACGTGCAAGAAGCTAGAGACTGGCAGTTCTTAAGCTACCCTGCAACCTAGCAGAACTGTAACAGATGAGAGAGATCAAAAGTCTTTCAGGAAACCGCAACGCTAGCAAACTAGGAAACTAAAGTGTGGCGGTGCTTACGCAAGAAACTAGAGACTGGTGTAGCACTTGGATGCTCAGGCTGAAACAATCTTCGTAGGGGAGACTGCAGACATCGTCCTGAACTCGATATTTATTGAATTTCAGAGGATTCAAAACCGTCGACTTCTTATTACAACTCCATTGAAATCAAGCTTAAGATCAAACGTTCCTATGCTACTTACCCCTTACGATTGGCCGTACCCACAATTATAACAACATTAACATCGCGACCAGTGGCACTTTGTAATGGCTCTCTTCCAAAAGTAATTGGTAAGTTTAAAGAGCCTTGGAAATTTTACAGAGCGCCGAAGCCCCTGCCGTCTATTCTAAATATTTACTTAAGCCTTAGAGAGAAGATTACAGAGCCCTGAAGCCCTTGCAGTCGTTGCGAAATAATTACTTAAGCCTTGCTGGTTGGTAAGCTTATGGAGCCCTGACGCCCCTGCTGTCTTTGCTTTTTTCTTAAGCCGTGCGGGAAAGCTTACAGAGCCATGAAACACCTGCAGTTGTTGCTTTTGTGTCAGATCTAGGCCTTGCTGACAAGCTCTGATGCCCCTGCAGGCTCCGCGTTAGAGCTAAGGTTTAATTAGATTTCATATAAGGGGAGACTGTAGGGGTCTGTACACATGTTCAAGGTCTGGGATTTCTAAGCTTGTAGCCTTTGTTTACGGCTACAGCTTCGGCCGTTGAGGGTGCGGAGATTCGATTACAACGCAAGTGGCCAAAAGTCTATGGCTGCGCGTTGGGAGTCGCTGAACATCGGCATGGCTGCCGCCAGGGCGAACAGTGCATTACAATAGCTTGTGCATCATCGGGTCTGACTTCCACCACGACGACCACGTGCTTGAAAAAATTGCACAACACATCTGCAAAGGGTCGAAGACCTGTACTTGACTGGAGTATACCGCAACATACTCCAGAGTGCTGGTGCTGCAAAGATGCCCGCAACCGCCTGTCCAACATCCCGCGATCCCGGCTCTTTAACTCCTGGATAGGCATGGCCATGCAGCACCGCGGCTGCCACCAGTGTAGGGTTTAGGGTTTCTGGTTTAGGGCCCTAAACCCTGAACCCTAAACCCCTAAACCCCTAAACTGCTAAACCCTACACCCTAAACCGTGTAGGGTCACTGACAATAATCAGCATCACCATCCCCAAAAGCCCCCATTATTTTGGAAGAACACCTGTCGGCCTCGATGGCATCTGCTGCAGCCATTGGTGGCGATTGCTCCATTAGTGCCCTAAACCCCTAAACTGCTAAACCCCTAAGGCCCTAAACCCTACACCCCTAAACCCTAAAACCTAAACCACTAAACCCTAAACCCCGGAATTTGGGTTTTGGGCTTCGGGGTGCTCTCTGAACCCTGAGCTTCAGGCTCAATGCGCCGCAGGTCTTCCGGAGTGAGGGCTTTTTTTGCAGTGTCGGATTTTGGGCGTCTCCTTGAGATTTCATGGGGGTTTTAGTTTAGGGTTTAGAGCTTAGGG
>CAJNJA010016600.1:0-10965 GCA_905231915.1 Symbiodinium necroappetens | reverse complement strand
CCCGCTCGCAGGACAGATTGCTACGGGTTCGTGTTGCCAGATGATGCTTAAGTTGCGTGCATGTGCCTCAGCAGCACCGGAGTTTGAGCTGCGAACTTGCATCCTTCCTTGTTGTGTGAGCTTCTTGGCTGAGGTAACAACAGCATTCACTGACGCTCTTTTGCGCTGGGGCTTTACTTGACTTCCAGGATTGGCAGTCAGCAGTTCAACGCTCACGTTCCTGAGCGTGCTACGACGTTCAAGTTTCCAAGTCAAGCGGGGCACGCAACGGGTACAGGCCAAACCTTTTGTCAACAACCTGCATGCAGGAGCTTTCGTCTGTGTTGCACGAAGGTGTGGAGCCCAAGGCTGCAGCTAGATCTGCCCGTTTTGCTGTTACCCTCCGATTGTGACAGGCTCAAGAGTGGCAACTTGTCAAGCGTGCCAAAACATGCCGATGCCTCCTGGTGCCCGATGCTGAGCAAGAGTGATTACGAATAAGTGTGCTACAAGCGTTTTCCGATCATGGGGTTTCCCCGTTGCGTGACAGGCCGGGTAGAGACGATTGCTACGATGGCTTTGCCTCTGGAGAGGTCCCCTCTTTTCGGAACATGCTTCTACGCAGGGTCCATAGGCAGCCTCACCTGTTTTGCAAAAGCTTCAGCTGGGATCCTTAGCGGACTCGGGTGCTACCACCTCATAAGATGACTCGGAGAGCCTGTGCAAGCTGCAGCAAAGACCGCCCGGTTTGTGTGTGTGTGCAGCTGGATGAGAGACAGCCGTGCTTGACGTCACATAGCCTTGCAAGTGCCAAGCCTGCATTGAAGTCTGAACATGTTAGCGCAGGGTTTCATCGTTGCATACGCGGACCTGCGTGCATGTACATGCACAGACAGCTTGCGTGGAGGCGACCGTGGAGGCGATCTGGCGAAAGGTTTCGTGAGCTGGGCGCTGAGGTTTGCAAGACCAACACTTTCAGTTCTTTCCGTGTGATGCGCCGAGCTTCAACGACCGTGGCCCAAGCTTCACGCTTCTGGTTCGTCGATGGCTTGGAAAACCGCTTTGCAGGGAGTCGTGCCGAGTTACCCCAGAGCAGATCCATAAAGCGTCCTTGCCATGTCTGCCGCGATACAGGCCGAGCTAGAGAGATGTGTCAGGGAGCTCCACAGCACGGATCCGTCGGTGCAGGCAGAGGCCGCCAAAGCTATACAGGTACTGACAACGAGCTACGGCCACGAGGATGCCGTCGTGAGATCTGGGGCCCTTCCACGGCTGATTGAGCTGATGGAGAGGGGAACGGTAGGGGTTCAAGAGAGGGCTGCAGCCGTGGTGGCCAACCTGGCTGTGGTCGCTGAAACTGCCAGAGCTGCAGCTCAGGCTGTCGTGCCGCTGGTGCAACTTTTGAGCCGTGGCCGCCTTGCCAAGGAGATTGCGGCCGAGGCGCTGGCGAACCTTGCTGCGAACCCTGGCGAGGATCAGAGGGGGACCATCACGGCCGCCGGAGCGCTAGGGCCGCTGGTGGACCTCGTGAAGGGCAGCAGCAGGCTGGCGCAGGAGAATGCGGCCTCCGCCCTTCAGAATTTGGCTGCCGATCATCCGGAGAATGCGAGGCTCATCACGGAGGCTGGGGCTATCGGGCCGCTTGTCGAGCTTCTGAGGCTGGGAACCCCTCTTGCCCAGGAGAGGGCTGCAGGGGCGCTCTTGAATTTGGCGGTGGACCCGGACAGCGAGACTGCCATGGTTCGTGCTGCTGCTGTCCGCCCTCTCCTAAAGCTTCTCACCCGCTTCCCACCTCGGCCTAGAGCCCAGCAGCGGGCGGCGATGCTTCTCTCCTGCCTGGCGCGACAGCACACCCTGGAGATTCTGAAGCATGGCAATGCCATCAAGCCACTTGTGGAGCTCCTGAACTGCGGGAACTCGGCCGTGGAGGAGAGCGCGGCGGACGTGCTCTTCGTTCTGACGCTTCATCCCAGAGGCTGGTCCGAGGCCAAGGGCTTCGGGATGCTGGGGCGCGCCCACGAGTCCCAGAGCCCCAAGGTGCGGCTTCTCGTGGATCCCATGTATCGCAAGGGCCCGGGCCCGGGAAAGACGAGCGAGCTCGTCGCCTTGGGCTTGGGAAGCCACGCAGCGGCTTCCTTGTACATCTAGTGTTTACTATATTATACTATACCATATTATATATTATATATGGTAAATTATATGTTATATATTTTATCTTATATATTATAAATTATACGTCTCGCTTTTCTTGGAGCAAGTTGCGTTGGTTCACCCGGCGAAGCCGGTTGAGCTGCTGTCAGGGAGATAGACGTAGGCTCGAACCCAAAAGGGTTACTGGAGTCCTCCTGTCTTCCTCTTAGAGCTGAGCAAGGGATCTGAAAATCCGCGTCGGCTGTCCACCTGCAGAGATCAAGACGGAAACACTTCCCCGCAGTGTACCCGAAGCCCATGGCCTTCAGCCGCAGCGTACCCGAAGCCCAAAAACCCCTGAGCCGGAAACGCCCAACAAATTCCCCAGGTAAGAATGCCCGAGACCAAGAAGTCCTACGCCCTACTTGTAAGGGGTCCTCGGCTCTTTTTTCAGCGCGTTGAGAGGCCAAAGGCTTCCCTTTGGGAGATGTATGTGCTAAGTGCAGTCGCACCCAGTGGGACGCCGGTGTGGGTTTCATGTTTCAATGCCCTGCCAGGATTCCTTTAACGGCTCCTTAAAGGGTCCCGCTAAGGATTGTAGAAGACTCCTGTAAGGGTTCCTTCCAGTAAGAATTGCTCGTAAGGGTGATAGACTGTGTAGACTAGTAGAAGGTTTGACTTGGTGTACATCCCTGATGGTGCTGGCAGCTAGTGAAGACTACGCCCTCACTCCCCCCAAACTGCAAGTAGCGCGTCATAGTGATTCGCAACCCTAGACTAGCTCAAGGCGACTTGCCTGGCTTCTCTGGCGCCTTGATCGGTGGAGAGCACTGCGAGGGCTGCGGCCTGCTCCCTGGAACCGTTTCGAAGACTCGAGACATCGGATCTGCTGAGTATACCATACATGTCCTGTCCCTGATTGTCCCAGAAAGACCGGAAAGCTCTCTTGCAAACGGTTGAAGAGCCGCTACCATATCTGCAACCACAAACACTGAGATCCGAAACCGTCAAGCCTGAGGTTGGCGATGAGGAGGCTTTCTAGTGACTGTCCTCCACAGCTTCCAGCAGTCCTGCCATCTTGGCTATTCGGATGGCTGAAGGCTCTCGGAATCTTCGACGGGAGAACTCTGCATCAACTCCTACACGGACCTGGCCTTCAGTTTACGGGCAAACGAGCTTGAGAGTTGTTGAGAATCAGCACGAAGATCTTCCTGCCATGTTGCTGTGCCCAGACAACGAGCACTCTTCCTGACCGCTGTCGCAATTGGTACGACGGCCGACGTTGACCGAGCAGTTATCGCTAATGGCCGCTAATGATTGCCAGCATCGCAAGCCCGAAGCTTTCGGCAAGAGTCTTCATTGTTCGAGCCCGGAGAACGAAGTCTCTCTGCTCGAAACCCTGTCGCATTCGGACAGCGATCGTGCCATCAAAAAGGCGCCATCGATCCAAATCACCCGAAGCATGTCTCTGTATGCACTTGGGACGGGAGCAGAAAGGCATGTCACAATGTAGTATCGTGTGTCCAAGAGTCTCGAGAGAAGCATTTAAGTTTAATGTTTGCACATCTGTTGTGCTGCTATTGGTCGATCACAGGAAACAAAAATCGGCATTGACACTGGGACTTACAAACCCCTCAAACCCTGAAGGAAGAAGTGGGGTTGAAATTGGGTCCAAGCTGGCTGCCAGGAGTCCATGAGAAATCCTAAACCAGGAACCTCACCCTTGTGGGGTTGTGGGCCCGAGATTGACAGGAGAACACTCAGTCTCGGCATTGCCGGCACATGAAATGCGAGCCGTGAGTCTCCTCCCGCCGCCGGCCTGTTGAAGGATTTCCTGGTAAATAGAGCATGGAGCTAGCAAGATGCAAAGCTAAAGCAAGGGTTGAGAGACACCATGAGACACCCCAGCCCCTCGGGCGTCAATCAGGTCTCAGGTGCCGTAGACTAGAGAAGAGGCTGTCAGACGAAAGAGCTCTAAGCTGTGTCCACGCCTCCATGCCACTGAGACCCCGGGCCGATCCTCGGCAGCAGTGGAATTTTTAGTGAGGTTTTTTGGTTGAAATCAAACCAAGATGCCTGTCCACCGTGTAAGATGCTGGTTTCGGCAAGCAGTCACTTCCAGGCCACGCCTTGGAATCTCAACGCCTGCCCAGCTGACAAGGCACCGGCAACCGTAAGGGGTAAACTGGAGCGAGGGAAAGGTGCACGTGTGCGTGCGCGGATGCGTATTTGGGTGTTCTTTGTTGGTGGGTGTGTGTGTGTGTGTGTCTGTGTGTGTGGGTGGGGGGGCCGTATGGGTAACCGTAACAGTAATCTGAAGCTCAGCTATGTTCAGAGCCACAGCGTGGTCGTGACCAGAAGAATCTGTGCAGACAGAATCGTGATAGGATGTGGCAAGTCTATTCAATAGTGAATAGTCGAATATTCATGGTGATTCAGTGATAACCGTGAGGGAATTCTCACAGGTGCTTGTCGATATCTTCCTTTTTAACTCTTTTGAGCCTGCAAAGTAGCGTAAGATGCACCGGGGGCTTTATTTGTCTACTCATCGGCCAGCATGGTCACCGTCTCCCAAGACACGACCGAAGTTTGGACCCACGAAAGTTTGAAGCTAGCATGCTGGTGGACACGTCAGCACGAAGATCTTGTGCGTGAAAGGGTATAGGATGTATTTCAATGACGCTGTGCAGGAAATCAGCGAGAATTCTGAAGAGGACTGCTCTCCGGCACTTGGGAAGCCCGCGGTACCTGTTCCGGAGGCGACTGAAAGGTGTGACACATGCGCATCTTTCACAACAGCAGCTGTACATCAGTGATGCTACTCGTACTAGGAAGCGCCCCTGTTCTAAAAACCGATGAACATGGGCCTGCAGACCTTGAAGAAGTGTCTGCCAACCAACCCACAGAACTCTCCCCCACCTCCTCCTCCCTCCTCCTCCTGCTGCTGCTGTTATCAAGACAACGACGACTGTAGGTAGCCTGGACCTGGTTTCTAGGTATTTTCTTTGACAGAATCGGAGGTTCTGTTGCTCCTCTAAACAACAAGTGCAGCAAATTCTGGAGCAAGAAGGCAATGGTTAAGAAGAAGGTATCCTTGGAGGTCGAACCCCCATGGTAAGCAACCAAGAGAAAGAAACCGCCTCTGGAGCTGACACAGGACAATTTTTCTTTTTGTAGCTGTGCAGTCACCTTTGATAAATGTGATATGTGATTGCAGACACTTTGGTTAATGTTGTCAGCACTGCTTTTTCTTCATGTTGTCCCTGGTTGCGATGATGGTTCGTTTTGTCTGTTGTTGTCGTCGAATGTGGCGACGCTCACATTGGTTGTTCGACCAGGAGCCGTTGGCACCAAACGAGGATGAGGCAGTCGGAGTTGGGTTATCCCATCATCAACGATCTGGTTGAGGGCTTATGGTCTTCGGATGCGCTGGTGGTAGCATCGAGGAATGACCGACGACCAGTACGTATGCTCAGGTGCGCCAGTAGCCTGAAACCCCATATCCGATGCTACTCTAAGGTCTCCAAGGCATCGCGCCAGGGGAGATGCTCGTTGTAGCCGCTAGATGTGCCAGTATGTCACGAGGAGCAACCTTTCAAGTGTGTAACCAGTCCGTTGATGAAAGGAACACTAGTCGGTGTCAGATGCCGCCAACGAGAAGTGTGATAGCCGATAGTTTAGTAGCAATGTGGTGGAAAGATGCTAGCAAAAACCAGAACAAATTCAATATCGCAAACTGCCTCTCCTAGTCAGCATGCCACTTGGGGCTCGTCTCGTCTTGGTGGTGCTGAACCTGGTCGTGCTCTTGGTCACCATCTTGCGGTCACCGTGGTGGCGGCAGCAGTAGCAGCAGCACCTGCAGGAGAGGAGTAGTCGTAGTAGCAGGAGTAGTCGTAGTAGTAGTAGTAGTAGTAGTAGTAGTACGTAGTAGGAGTAGTAGTAGTAGTTGTTGTTGTCGTCGCAGTCACAGTCACCGTCGCAGTCGCAGCCATTGCCGGCCGTGGTGATGTTTTGCTCTTTGGACATTGCTGCATTTAGAGCAAGATGTGCAGTCACAAGTGTCCATTCATATTGTGAACATGCTCAACCCACAAACACTTTCAGTGGTATTGCCGTTTTGTCGTCATGCAGCCTACACAAGTTGACGTTTCTAGACATGCTGTCGCAAGCCTCCTATCCAGATGTCAGCATGCAAGAAGTCCGATCTTTGCAGCATTTTCGTGTCTTCGTTACCAAGGTCACTACAAACCTGAAGCTGCGTGCAGAACCACTAAACCTTAAATGGATTGGATGCCGACGTGGTCAATGCAATTATGTAGCTGGCACCTCGCAAAAATTCAGTGTTTGCTGCTCTTACAAGTGCTTCAAGTCACGAGACGCTATACCCTAGTGGTGGTGATAGGTAGTACCAGCAGCGGAAACAGCAGGAGGTCTCAGCTGAAGTAGAATTAGCCGCCTTAGCATCTGCTGTAGTGGGATTCCGGTGTGCTTGGTGGCTCTTGACGGTGCCAAGAGCAGTACTTGTTACGAACCTTGGATTTCTCTACCTCGGACGATGATCCGGTTCCGTTTGGCCAGTGGCAGCATCTGGTCACAGGAAGCCAATCTCATGATCATATGGTTGAGAACCTGGGATTGGACGGGGTCCTCTGCTTTCATGGTGCAGGGACCGCCTTTGCCCAAGCACCTGCTGCCGCCATTGCTGCCGCCGATGCCGCCGCCAAATGACCCTCCTTCGGACCTGGTGGGGGGGTTGTTGTAAAGCAGGGCTAACCCTAAACCCTAAACATCCCTAAACCCTAAGTAGGGTGTGTTTGAAGGGAAGGTATGATGTATGAACACAAAACCGGAGCCATAGTAGTTTCTCCACGGTCCACGAGCTTGATCCGTCCGTACTCACGACAAAGAACTGGCTCCTAAGAATAGTGCAAAGGTACTTCAGTGACCTTTGATGATCTTGCGGTGTGCAGCAGACAATGCAGCATACGGAACCCCAACAATTTCCTCTGGATTCAAGATTTTGTTTTGGGGTTTTGGTACACGGTACAGGTGTAGTTTTCTGCAGACTGTGGTTCCGCTAGCGACGGACTTACTTGTTAGGGAATGGACTGGGGTGCACACACCTTTGGGCGCCGCATGGATGATCCTCTTGGATGTGAGTGCGGCATGGGGTCAGTGGGTTTCGGCTGCCAGGAGGCTTGTAAGCCGAGAGCCCGAGGGCAAGCTATTCAGCGGACAATCCCGGAGGGTGGCGCCAGGAATACTCAGACTTAGGTGTTCTTCCATGTTGGAAGACTCATTCGCAGCGCTGCCCAACTTCACGGACTTGAGATGCAGTGGCGAGACCCAACAATATTTGCAGAGATCGGACTCTGCGCGCTAGGGCCGCTAGGGTTCACGATCTGTTCTGAGGCAACTCTTCGCCTTGCACTGTGGGGTTTCTAGTTAGTCTTGTGCAAGCTCGGCAAGACAGTCGGTCAACGCCAGAGGATGTACCTAGAGAAGGCTGAGATGTAACTCGATGATGGCTCTTCCGTCAGCTTTGGCACAATCATGTCTACTACCCGATTGGCGAGCGAGCGAGGCAGAAGAAGAGAAATCGCAATCCTCAGCCCTGAACCCCAAACCGTGGAGCCCGGTCGACCTCTCCCCGGCATTTCATCAGGCGCGTCAAGGAGTTGACGTCGTGGAGCCGGGACTCCGAGAGCCCGATGCTCCGTCGGAGTGTGGACGATGGCAGTGTGACCAGACGGGTAGTCTTCCTGCTCTCAGTCGGATTGGCCTCCGGTGGCGAGGGCCCAGTGCCGATTCGGTTCCGGTGGCGGGAGTTGCTGCCGGAACTGTCTTCGTGAATTGCCGTGGGTTTTCGCTCGTGCTGAAATGTTCTCATCGGCTCGTCCGATTCGGTTCGGTATCCGGTGGCCGGGATCCCGTACGGAAGCTGCAGAGGAGGCTGGATGCCCAAACGTGCTGATGTATTGACTACTGCCTTCCCCACCCCTATGAACGCCGAACAACTCCAAGAATGCCCGGTGACAGCCAGGTGGGGAAGCCTGTGAAGTCGGCGCTGAAGAAGGCCTGCAATGTAGATGATGTAGTCGGCTGCTGCACGTGCGCACACGCTGCAAGTCTAGGTGCGTATGGACTGGAGACCTGGACTAGCACCGCCACGTTGGCAGTTGCGTAGATAGTTGGCAGAATGGCATCATCATCGTCAAACTCGACAAAACACGTGACAATGGTGAGCAGCGCCTGCAAGGCTTTGTAGCAATGTGTAAAGACAACACGCAGAAAATCACAGTAGCTCTTTATGACATCAGCGGCAGCAGCAGCAGTAGCAGCAGCAGCCGCAGCAGTAGCAGCAGCAGCAGGAGCAGCGGGAGCAGCGGGAGCAGCGGGAGCAGCAGGAGCAGCAGGAGCAGCAGGAGCGGCAGGCGCAGGAGGAGCAACAGGAGCAGGAGGAAGAGCTTAGGAGCAGGAGGAGCAGGAGGAGCAGGAGGAGGAGGAGGAGGAGGAGGAGCAGGAGGAGGAGCGGACAGGAGCAGGAGCAGGAGCAGGAGCAGGAGCAGGAGCAGGAGCAGGAGCAGGAGCAGGAGCAGGAGCAGGAGCAGGAGCAGCAGTAGCAGTAGTAGTAGCAATGGTAGCAGTAGCAGTAGCAGTAGGAGTAGGAGTAGGAGTAGGAGTAGGAGTAGTAGCGGCAGCGGCAGCAGCAGCAGCAGCAGCAGGAGGAGGAGGAGGAGGAGGAGTAGTAGTAGTAGTAGCAGTAGTAGCAGTAGTAGCAGGAGTAGTAGGAGTAGTAGTAGGAGTAGGAGTAGGAGTAGGAGTAGGAGTAGGAGTAGGAGTAGGAGTAGGAGTAGGAGTAGGAGTAGGAGTAGGAGTAGGAGTAGGAGAGGAGTAGGAGTAGGGGTAGGGGTAGGGGTAGGGGTAGGGGTAGGGGTAGGGGTAGGGGTAGGGGTGGGGGTAGGGGTAGGGGTAGGAGTAGGAGAAGGAGTAGGAGTAGGAGTAGCAGCAGTAGTAGTAAGAGTAGCAGCAGTAGTAGTAGGAGTAGCAGTATAGCAGCAGCAGCAGCGGCGGCGGTAGAAGCAGCAACAGCAGTCGTCGTCGCAGTCGTCGCAGTCGTAGCAGTTGTACCAGTCGTAGCAGTAGCAGTGGTAGCGGTAGTGGTAGGGGAAGCGGTGGCGCCAGGGTAGGGCTAGTGAGTGGTGGTGGTGGTCTTGGTCGTCGTCGCCGTCGCAGCAGCAGCGGCAGCAGCACGAGCATGTGTCGGGTCGGCACTGCGCTGAGCCCCGACAGCCCCCGGCATCGTTCTGAGAACCACCACGTCCCATCCCTCTGTCCGATGTTGTGCCCAGCCCGGCAACGACTTCGATACCACTGAGAACTGCAGTATTTCAAGACTGCAGCTCTCAAGTTTATGACTTTACCAGTGTCGCCAACGCTTGTTCGTAGGAGGCCTCGCAAAGAACAGAGACAAATCAGCACTCTCGAAGTTTATGCTTGTCGGATTGTCCAGGCGTTAGACGATACGGGGTTAAAAGGATTCTTTGTCCACCATAAACAAGAGAGGCACCTTTCTGCAAGCACAGTGACAGGACTGTCAATGTGTTATAGTATGATGCTAAACCAACAGGCATGCTTTTTCCAGCCCAGCAGCATCCTGGCCACCAGCTCCCAGGCGAGCGACACCCAAAGACGCGTATCCGAGCCTGGACCCCCTGCTAGCCGCCTCAGAGCAGGCCTCCACCAGCAGCCGTGTGCCGCAAAAATCCGATGTCATGGGCTCCACCGGCTGCCAGACTCTTGCCTCCGACGCATGTCCTGCGTCCGGCTCGAGACGAGTGCCCTTATCCGACCCGGCCTTTGGTCGGAAGATGGCATGAGCCAACCGTGTGTCACAAAGGCTTCAACAAGTGTGAAGAATACAATGCTCATGTCAGTTGCACACGGCCCCCAGACGCGTCGCACCCATCCGAGCTTGCGGGGCGCCCCGGCCCATGTTCTCTTTTGCAGAGGAGACCCCAGCACCGAACCCCGAAACGAGCTGCTGGGGATTGCACTTTGACGGTGGCGACTTCTGAAACAGGACCTGCCTAGAAGACTTGTGCAGGCAATACAACTTGACAATTCGCCTCACGGCCATGGTTTCGCAAGCTGGTCACGACAGGGCAATCCGGACACCCCTCTCCCAGCAACCCGGAATAAGCAGCTCTATGTTAAGTGTTTCACTACAGAAGATGGTGTTGAAAGACATCGAGACTTGTCTTGTTCTGCCGATTCGATGTTGCGCATGTCATGGCTCCCGCCGTGCGGCAGGCAGTGTTGGCGGTGGCAGCTGTTTCCAAGGCCTGATTATGTCACCTAAATCCTGTCCATTGGCATGGTCTCCGGGGTTTCCGATGTTCAATGTAACCGTTGACAGTGTTGATTTGGGTTTATGAATGTTGTACCGTGGCTGTGGGTGCAGTGTGAGGGATTGCAGCTGCATTCCTGCATTTCGGTATCAGAGTGCAAATGCCCAGGCCTTGCAAGGTTTGGGGGTTTAGAGCGAAGAGCCAGAACAAGAGCCATCGGAGGAGAAACTAAACCTGGAGAGCGCGAGCATGGCATTGAGGTATTTTGGCGAACAGTTGTCAACACCAAACACATACCAAGAACGACTGGCGGCCTGGACACACGGTTGCAGCCAGGTCGCAAACAAGCCCACGCCGAAGGAGGCCTGCAAGGTAATACTGGAGATCACCATCATCATCGTCATCATCACCATCATCATCACCATGACCATCATCATCATCACCACCGTCATCATCATCGTCATCATCACCATCATCATCACCATGACCATCATCATCATCATCA
>CAJNJA010016598.1:0-28655 GCA_905231915.1 Symbiodinium necroappetens | reverse complement strand
ATAATAATAGTAGTAGTAATACTAATTGTAATAATCTTGAGATGATCTTGTTGGTAGCTCCGAGTGGTCCTTGCAGCTTCGGAGCTCCTCCGCCACATAACTGCACGACCAACTTCTGCGGGGGCTCCACCACCTCGACCGGATAACTGCTTCTTCCAACGTGGTGTACTCTGCTCAACGACTGCACCCCCCCCCCCCCCTGAAAAACCAGACGGTTAAGTCAGAGTCTGTTTTATCCGCGTATTCGGGCTGCAAGCCACCGGCTGGACAATTTCCCTTGCGCATGCGGCCTGGCCTCTACGTCTGCAGCGCTCTGCAACTCAGTGAGTAGATCCTCCACGCTGAGCTTGTCCAGGGATGACTCCTCTGGCTCCTGCAATTGGCGCTCCGCTGCACCACCGAACGGGCTGCCCTCAGAGCAGCTGTTTATCGCATTCAAAGCTGTGGGGTGAACCCGAGGGATGAACCACACCATCAGCTACATAGGTCCGCTGGTCAGCAATCTGGCTCCCACCTTGTGCCCAAAGAAGGTCCGGCTGAACCACCCGCCGGACTTTTTCTCCTGATGGGTGTGACTCCGAGAAACGGCCCTTTATCCTTCCTTAGCCTTTCGACATCGCACCTGACGAAAACGAGCCAATCACCTCCTTAGACCTGCTTGGCAGAACCCTCCCGCAGCCTGCGGCTTGGCCTTTTTGACCAGCTCCGTTATGAAGTCTTCCGCCCTGCATCTGGCCTTGTCTCGGTCAGACCACTGCCGGTGCCCTTACCCAAGCCTAAACCCTATAAACTCTAAACATCCTAAACCTTGCCCATAGTTGCGCAAACAAGGGCAGAGGTTCAAACTCGAAGCTTCAGGGCAGCTTATGGACATCACAAGGCTTGACCTGCGGTGTGGTGGCGAAGTGACCGGATTTTCACATTAGCGTACTTTGAGCCTGAGTCCCGCATAAATACCTTTACTGTCCTGAAGTGTTTCTGAGTGAATAGCTGGGACAAGCCGAAAACGCCCTGCACCACTGAATTCGCATTGGTTTGACTGGCTGCGCAGGGTTTTGTCGAATTTCGTCGATCAAGATATGCACCCAGACCCACTTTTGGCCGAAGTACCGAAGCCAAAAGCTGCACAGGAAGAACCGTCTCCAGGGTCTCCAGCTCCTCAGAGTGCAAGGTCCCTCGCCACCAGCTGGTGAAGTCTTCTTGCAGGGGGCTCTTCGTGACATCTTGTGCATAAAATAGGGTGGATACCAAAGCGCAGATCTGCAGTCCTGCTGCTCTGGCTGTTCAAGCTGGCTGCAGTTAAGCCCAGTTTGATAAAGCGCGGCGACCACCTTCTCCTCCCAAGTCCACAAACCGTCAGTCTGCAGATCTCCGCCGCATGTCATAGCAATGCAAAGGCACCAGCCAAGTCACACGAGAAAGACGGACGAAGAACGAGAGGGAGATCTACATTCCACGTTCTAGATCTCTCAAAGCAGCGTGCCTAACCATACTGTACCCTACCGTCAACCAGGCACAGAAGCGCCTCTGTGACATCGACATTAGCAAGGCACCGCTGGCGGAAGAGCTTGAAGTACTTGTCCTGAAGCCAATCCAGCAGCGCATGTGACGAGGGATGCGACTACAGTATGTTTGCCCAAATGGCTCCCGGTTCTATAGGCGTACCGGCCAGTGTCGGCGAAAGAACGAGAAAGCACCTGAATAAAATTAGCAGCCGAAGGCCTCCGAGTCATCGAGGCGTGCTTTCAGCCGCTCTTCTTCCTGAAAGAATTGCTCTCCGTTCGTTGCCGTGCTTTCTAAACTGAACCACTTGGAAACGTGCAACTGCAAGTGTGCCTTCGGATCGACGAGAAGTTTACGCAGCTCCTCCCACTTTTTGCTCAGTGCTGTCTTCAGGGCCAGCACACCTGCGCGACGGCTGGCAAAACCGAATCTGACTTGAGCGGCGGCACGAAATGTGGTTGCACTTTGCGTGTCCTGGCCTATGAGCTGCGAGCGCTTGGTGTGAATCTCGGTGGGCTTATCTGTACCGAGATCAACTTCCAATCGCAGCAGTCCATCATCGGGGACGTGGCCCAACTGCGAAGAAGACAGGGATAAGCGAGAGGCGTAGGGGCTGGATTGGGATCTTAGCTGCTATCGTCGCGATAGTTTTTGAACCACCTTCGGACATGGTTTCAGACCCGCGCTGGATGCCAAGATTAAGCAGGGACCCGGTCATCCCAACACCCACGAGCTTGTAGCAGAAGGTCGTCTTTCTCGTGCTAAAGAGCCATGCTCACCGTTTCAAAGTTGCACCCCTTGGCCTTCAACTCCGCCCGGACTGGGCTCACAAGGTTTGCCAGGGCCTGTGGCGAGGTGGCACAGGAGGACGCAATCCATAACCATGCTTCCCTGTCGGCTTACTTCAGTAGGGGCCCTGATACTGTCCCTCCGAAGAAGCAAAAACCTTGCCTGTAGACATTCGACAACCAAGGGCTTCTGCAACTGTGCCCTCTGATCTCAATGGGAGACTGTGCAGCTGGGTCTATGATGACCAACGCATGATAGCCAAAACCAGCAACACACGGTGTTCATTGGCAGTCAAGACAGGTGCAAGATTTGACCTTACAAGTAACTTGCCCTCATCTCACGCATATAGAATGTAGAACCCTCTGTACCATTCTCGGAAGATAGGTTCACAGGACCAAAGATAACTCCTGGTGAGCTGGCTTTGCTCATTTGCAGGTGGTGATCAGGCTGCAGATCAATGCTGGGAATTGGGTTGTGTTTGATGAAACATGCTCGGGAACATGCTGCAGGAAAAACGATTGTAATGTGCAGATCTTATACACTTTGTCGGTTGGCGGAGGGGAAGAACGGTGATATCGCTGGGTGCGTGTTACTATGCTTGTTGAACAAGATGCTGATGGAAGCTCGCGGGGGCCCAACGGGCGACTAGCTGGCAGGGAACTGAAGTAATCCTCGTTGAGGAGCAATTGATGGTGATTTAGCAGGTGGGGGGCATGCGGTCTGTGTGCGCGCGGCGTTTACCAGGAAGGTTGCAACTTTGGCCGCAACAGCAGAGGGGGGGAAGATCATTGAAACAGGGTTTGGGCCTACCCATGTACCCCAAAACCCTATTGGCACATATCATGTTCTTTTACAAATTTCCTGGGAAAACTATTTGGGATCACATAGTTGCGGATTGGCACTTTGAAGCACTTGCCTCCATCGACTGCCCATAGGCCAAGCTCAGGCCGTCGAAGCTGAGGATTTTGTACCTTGGGGTTACTATAATGATAACAGGTTGCTACAATAAACTATAAAGGGTTGCTACAGTAAGGGGGGTTACTACAAGTGGTGACATACTGCCCTTTCCTTGAGCTTATGCTCCGCGAAAGCAGCTGCAGCTACACCTACATGGCCCTCTGAGTGCTGGCTCGCTACAGGGAGGTTCCCTTTGCCTCCAGAACCTCGTCCTGCTTGAATCTCCTCCGGCCGGCCATGGGGGGGCAAAGTAAATTCACGTTCATCGCAGGACAACGGCACAGTGGCGTTGTCGCCGAGTCCCAACACTGCCACATGGGCGAAACTAGCCTTCTGTTGCCAATGTGGCTGAATCGATATGCCTACAGTGCCTAGGTCAGTGTGTACCACATCTTGGCCCGTCCGGAAGGAGCTGTCCGTGGAGAGCACTTGCAAAGACGTCATCTTCGCAGCGCCAACAGCTGCAGGGTTGAGGCTGGAGAAGGAAACGTCCACCTTCGACAGCTCTAGGCCTGAGCCCGAACACTCTTGATAGTGGTACTAACAGCAGTAATGGAAACAGTAACAGTAGTAGTAACAGTACGAGGAACAGCATCGTAGTGTCCAGTTGATCAACTGCGAAACTGCTCTCTGCAACATGGAGGCTGGCTTCCCGTCCTAGCCTCTATACACCCTCACAAACAGCCGCTTGGGATCGCTGCAAGCTGGTGCTAGAGTCCAAGATTCTGAGATTGTTCACGAGACGCCTCGCAAACCTGCCGCAAAGGTGCGCCAATGAGGCGAATACAAAACTTGATGGAAAGCTGAGAAATCCGAACGCAGAGAACCGACTCACAAGTCCCATGCGCCAGGTTGCTTTTGTCGCACTCCTCTGCTTGAATTAGTGAGTTAGTGCGTGCTTTCACTGTACTACATCACGATTAACACGGGACAGTCAGTAAAGCACGCATGCATGCATAAATGGCCATGTATCCGCAGTGTCAGGCAGCGAGGTAGACAGAGAGAGAGAGAGAGAGAGAGAGAGAGAGAGAATCAGAAATAGAGAGAGCATACCATGATTATTTAGTATGTTATACTATAGATATACTCTAATGAGAGTGCTGGTGTGGCCTGATGCCGAAGCCTGGCTCGGCTTGGTCGTAGGCTTCCTGCGGTAGAGCCCAGATGGGAAACTTGCAACTTGACTTGGTCAGCCGCTCATCATTCAGAGTAAGTGCCAGATCTCACTCATGCTAAACGCCTTACATGCAACCTGCCAACCTCTCAAGACAAGGCGTCGTACAACCAATATGATGAGTGTCTGTCCTGCGCTTGCTGCTTGCGTCTCCAAACATCCTTGCTAGAGCAAAGGCAGATGTCAGCTCCAGAAAGCTTTTCTGTGGCTTTACGAAGTACAGCTCTTGGAAGACCTCAAGGATCATGTTTGCCTGCTAGCCACCCAAAGCTCCGATCGAGGCCGCCTGACGACAACGAAACCCTGGTGACTGCCTGATTTAGCTGACCTGGTCCAAGGCACTCGAAGTTGGGCCATGCGTAGCTCGATGGCTTGTAGCTTGGTGTCCTTCATATTTTTCCTGGTCGCTGTCTGGTGCTTTCTGTTTCTTTTCGCTGTGAGCAGTTTCCAAGCTTCTGTATTCGAGCGAAAGGTGTGAGGAGATACTAATACGAAGGTTCAATCCTGGCTCTGCCCGTATAATTTTGCGGTGCCTATGAATCTTGCAAGACGTCGCGCTTTTTGAAGACGCATGTGCATGTGTCCTGAGAACAGACTCCGCCAAGCTCTCTGTGAGATGTTCGGCTTGCAGCTGCACACCCTCGACTTCCACGCTGATCTTTCCTGTCCAACTGCGAAGTGCTGCGAGTCTCCCCTGGGAGCTCAGCCAATCCTATTGACCCGCCTGAGAGAAGCCTCGTCTTGCTCGGCAAAGTAATCTTGATTCTATGAACACGGCCATTTCGTACCCGAACACCTGGCAAAGGTGCCAATCTCTTCCGGAAGGTCTGACAGAGAGGAGCCAGGTGGCCTTCCACGCCTAGGAGACCGAGAACATCTTCCTTGACCTGCGCAAGGAGGCAAGCCCTTCTTCCTCGCCAACCTAATGACATTGTTGTCTGCCCTTATCCTTAGGATGGGTGCACTGGCGTGCTGGCAACCACGAGACGGGTGATTAAGCCGGGTCAGAGTTTACGGGCCTCCAAGACAAACTGCAGAAACCCCCGCTACTGGTCCGGCTGCCCCAGTGCCTTCAGGTCCTTGAGCTCCAGGTTTCCACTCCAGAGTGAGAGCCGCAGGTCGTTGCTGTCGATTCCATCAACCTCGGCTTCGATGTCGAGATCCGGCCAGGGCCACTCAAATCATCTCGGGGCGAGACGTAAGGCTGAAGGAACTTGACCAGCACATGCTCAATGGCCGCAGTGACCATGGCGCCAGGTGGCTGCGGTTTCAAATGCCAGCAGTTTCAGGTGGGCTGGGTTAGTGCTAAGTGCTAGGTCGTGGCCAAAGGCCGAAGAATGACAGCAGACTGTCTTGAGTCAGGTTGGGGGGTTGACTGATGTGCATCATGAACATTGCGGCTACTGCTGACACGAGGTCTGTGTGTGTGTGTGCTCTTGGTGGTGTTGCGCATCCCTACTTTTGACGGCTTGGGGCTTGGATCGGCGTGAAACGGCAAGCTATGCACAAAGCAGTGAAGGGAGCAGTGAAGGGATCAGTCACATCGCCGCAATCTGCATTCTTAAACAGAAGCGACACACCAAGGAACGTAATCCAGTCGTCGTCTAGTCCTCGATGATGCTGCGGACAACGGCGAAGTCGTCATTTCCCCTTGGCTGGAACCCCGATAGTCTGCATCTGAGAAATAGGTACTGCACCTCAAACTCTCGCAAGTGATGCAACAGCGCTTCCATGATCGCGACAGGCAGGACGACACAGCTTCTCGAAACTGGGCTGTCTACGCCATTTCCGCTCGGAGCCTCGGCAACTTTACTGGCTTAGCCTGATACCTTTTCCAGATGGAAATAAACACACACATACTCATACGCATATATAGATTCATACATATGTGCATATACATATACATACATACATATATATATACATACATACACATATATACACACAAACATACATGCTTGCATGCATACATGCAAACATACGTAGACAAATCCATGCAAGCACATGCACACCTACACACATACACTACATACATAATTACATACACATAGAGATAGATACACAGATATACAGGTATGCACGCAGATTTGCTGCAGACATGCACGGATACATATAAATAAAATATGATATGTATATATATATATCTATGTATGTATGTATGTATGTATGTATGTATGTATGTGTGTATATATATATACATATATATATATACATATATATATATACATACGCGTATATGCCCACATATATGTGTATGGAAGCTCCCTGAGCTGGGACAAGAATCATCAGGTCAAAACGAACGAAGTCACCCCGACACCCAGAGGCGGGTGGTCTGAGGTTCAGGCCAACCACGGCTCAACAGGACACAAGTCTTGATCCCGAAATGCTGCAGATGGCTGTCTGAAGCGAACCAATCGGATGCATTGCCGGACACATTAGGCGATTCAGATCTGCCACAGCTTGCATCTTATACTATCTCAGCATATCTGACCATCAAGCTGCACACCTCGTTCGTCCCGATCTCTTTTGATGTTCGATTCACAGCTTCTTCTTCTGATAGTGCTGAAGTCTTAAGCGATAGATGCTCCTCGGAGCTGTGTACATAGAGATCCGATGCCAATGTCTATTCTTGGGACCCACCTGCGTCTGCCGAGTTTTAACCCGCACAGCGGGCAAGTCAAGGCATTCAGTAACTGTTGCAAGTCTCTGGCATCGGACTCTCTGCGCAGTCACAGAGTCACTGCGCGCGTGGCTTCGCCGTGGTCCCCAACCCTGGCTGCTTTGGCCTGCCACAGGTGTGAGCAACGCATGCCAGCATCACCCAGCATGCGTTTGAAGGTATGGGAACATGCCAGATCTTGATCACTGGACATCCCAAGTCCCAAGCTTCCATCCCCGCTGGACGTTCCCCTTTCTGCGGCTGTGGCACCGGTGGCGTCTTCAAGGCGGCGATGGTGGCATGCTGTGGATGAGAGGGCTCAATGTCAGCAAAGAGACCTGGACCCACCCTTTCAAAACTCAAAGATGTGCACTGCTGGAACAAGAGTGCACGGCGAAGAGCAAGCGTGGAGATTCCGCTCAGGCCTGGCGTTTTCCAGAAGGCTCCCTCGGCGGGTGCCTTTCGTCTTGCCTCTCCCCACAGCATCGAACACTCGAACACTCCAAGGGGGCCCCCATGGCCCTTGGCCCTTGCGCTGGGCGCCTTCTGCGAGTTCTGGCTCGCCTCGCCTTACAGCCACCAATGTCAGGCGTGGACATCCCACCATCGCCCGAAGTGCAAGACATGCCCTCCTTTCGCCGTGATCATACCAGGCCGGGCCACGTCGACAAAGGGCAAGAGTGGGTCGCAGCGCAGCGAGCAACCTCGGAACCGACCAAGCCGCGGTGAGTGCCAGAGAAAGCAAACGACTCTGTATTGAGCCGAGGCACGCCGGCCACAGCTGCCAGTCGTCCTGCACTCTTGCAAGTTGACGATGTGCCGTGTTCTCGCTTTGGAGCCGCGCTTGTTTCGCGGTGCATAGAACAATCTGAATCTGAGACTGCCTTTACTTGTTCTCTTCTGATTTCTCTTCTTCACCATGTCGGAGGACTCCCCTACTGTCCTACCCTTTCTGTCTTATCTGGCTCTCTTTCTCCTCCTGCAAAGATAAGGGTGGGCAAAGACCCCCGCCCAGCACGCAGTGGAGCCCGATCTCGCTCGCAGCACTCCCTCCCTTGTTTCTCTCAATCCCTCTTCTACCGTCGGAGACTTGAGGGAGAGAAAATGCACACCCCTCGTCTGGTCCTCGTGAGACTTCTCGGCTTCCCTCTCTCTATCACTCTGCTTTTCCTTCTCTCATTCCCTTTACTTTCTCCCACAAGAGAGGCGGTCTGCACCCGGCGTGGGCTGCGTTACAGCGGGGGTCCTCCATCAGCTGCTTCCGCAGTTTCTGCCACTTCTGCCTCGAAGCCGACTCCGAAGTCGTCAATTGGCTGCCGGGCGGTGAGCGAAGCAACACTGCCTGCAGCCGGTGATGTTTGCCACTTCGTCGCGTCGAGTTCAATGATCACTCTCATGAGCTGAAACCCGGGAGCAACATTCTGTCATCTGCAGTCGAGCAGGCATGGACACTAGGAACATGGAGCTTCACCAAAGCTTCCAGCCAGGCCATGCGAGGCCTCCCCTGCCCAGACTGCTCGCTGCAGCTGTTCACCTAAGGAGCCGGGGCCAGGGAGAAAAGACACGTTCCTCCACAGGACAAGACGCACTGCTGAGTGACATCTCACATGGATTTAAGCATGCAAGGCCAGATGCACACTGACTCACGTTCACGAGCCATCCAAATCCCCACCCCCCTCAACGCAGCGCAGGAGTCGCCCATCTGTTATGCTTAAACCCCTGAATGCCCCTGACCTCGATGCAGCCCGTGGGGTACCAGAACACGCTCTTCCCAGCACCAATACTGATGAACGAGCTCACCCTCCTACGGATTCGACGAAAGCGCGAGCTCCAAGCTGCATAGGTACGAGTACGTCGAGTACGTACACGGAACGTACGGAACTTGCGCGCGCTGGGGCTTGTATGAGAAAGTCTCCAATTTGTTGCTCATCTCGCGGAGCCGATTCCAGCTGCCGGGTAGTCAACACAACGCCCGGGACGTTGCGCTTCGGCCGGCAACGTGCCCGATGCGCACAACATCGCCCCCCATCGCAGAGGAGGGGGCAGGAAGCACCAGTCGAGCAGATTCCAGCTGGGGTCTCTGGGGGCCTTCCACATTCGCACTCGACTCGCACGGCAACTGCAAACCTTAAACCCCAAATATTTGCTTAAACATGTGTCTGGCCTCCGGCGTCCGATGAATCGCCATCAAGCACCCGCGACAGCGCCTCCAGGGCTTCCCCGGCCTCCGCGCCTTAGGTGAGAAGTAGTGCTTAGTGAGAGTTTGTGGACTTCAAGGGTTTTATAGTGTGGGGTCTCAAGCTGGCAATGCAACGTGCAAACAAAAGTGTCTACCAGGCCACAGCTTAGGCTGGGCCTCATGGCGATACTCAGGTGCACTGCTATGCCGTTCTGCAATGTGTTCTGCATCTTTCTTGGATTTTGCATGACTTTCCACAGAACTTTGCTAATGTTGCCTGAGGGCCAGACACTGGCAAGTTGCCGCACAAGCCTCCCGCCGGACTGCGCGACTCCATCGAAAGCCTCCACTCGGAGCTTCTGCAAAGGCCTGAATGTGGGCGATGCATCTTCATCGGTCAGGAACAAACCCCGGGCTCGTGCGGTTGCAGGAACAGCTAAGGACAGCGAACGCTTCTTCATCATGACCGGAGAGCACAACAGAACTCCGAGAAGGCAACCCTCTTCTGGAAAAAAAACCTCCATCCTGCACCTCGAGGTAGCTCGGAGCCGGGCCCAGGACACCCCAAGCCTCGCAGAAAGCGCACAGAGCTCTGCGAGGCTAAAGAATCTCTGACTTTGAAATCCGCACAGATGCGCGCCTTCGCATAGGCAGAGCGCAGGGGACTTGGCCCTTTGTTGCTGGGCACCTCGACGAGGAAGTCATCCCAGGGTTGAGCAGCTTCAGCCTGAAGTGCTTTCGTCGTTAGTACATGAACATCGACGGGGAACCAAGGAAGGATCGGATGAAGGGCAGCACCTCTGTGGGTTTGGGCTCTAGCTGTGCATCTTGCGTCTGACTTTTTCTCCGTGTAGGCAGCTGTCTGTCCAGCCTGCCCCTAAGGGAGGCATTCAACTTTGGACCATTATTTGACACCCCTGCCTGGTGACCTGTAGTGGCCTTGCCTGTCTAACTTTTGATTGGTCGACAATGATTCTGCCGTTTAGAAACTCACTCGATCGGCTCTTTACACTTCTTTCGAGCGGAGCACTGGAGCTTTCACTCAACATCTTCGACCATTCATGAAGCAACCTTGTGAAAAATATGGGAGTGGGGTGGGCTGAGACAGGAGAGGCCTTTGACACCCTCGGAGCCTGACCACGAGCGCAGAGGGCCAGCAAAATGCGGATGGCGGCGGCCGCCAAGTGATGCCCTTCTGAGGGAAGGGCCTTGGCAGACCAGGCAAATCCAACTTGAACAAGTAGTGGCCCAATAAATCCCTCTGAGGTTTCTCTCCAGCAGAGCTGGACACCCTTGGTTGATTGAACCGTCCTCATCTAGTAGTTCTTGGCCGCGGCTGCAATGATTCTTCCTTCGTAAAAGTCCGGGCACCGATTCCAGTCGCAGGCGCTTGACAATCGCACCCGACACATCGGATCGAGAATTGTGTGGCACATCGCGTTGGATCTCGAGGCACGCGATGCTCAGCGGGTCCTGAAGGAGCTGTCAGGTAGCTTGTGGATCAAAAGCCATGCCAGCCGGCCAAGATCACAGACGACAAAGACGAAATTTAGTAATTAGGCATCCTGGCTTGGGACTGAGGTCTGTGAAAAGTGATTGAGACTGAACCTGCATGCTGAGAGCTCCTCTCGAGATGACTCGTAGCAAAGCTCCAAAGGAAGGCAGTGGCGCCATCTCAGTGACAGAAGTGATCCAGGAAAGGAACTCCGAGTCCGAGTCTATCAGAGTCTCCCACCCGCTGCTTTCTCGCTCTAGCGCCTCTTCATTCTCGCGGGCTCGCTGGCTCGCGCTCTCTCTTTACACAATAAGGATGGTGGGATAGCGTCACAGGGCCCCCATTGCGAAAGGCTGAGAGCTCTCTCCCTCTCTCGCATCTCTCGCTCTACCAGGTGGGAGGTCCAGCGAGCGTCCAGCCCTGAACCCCGCTCTTGTGTCCTTCGAGGGTATTTCACTGTGAGCTCTCTCTCTCTCTCTCTCCCTCCCTCCCTCCCTCCCTCTCTCTCTCGCTCTCGCCATTCTCTGCATGTCTACAGGGCTTGTGCGCACAAGTGGTACTCCAGTGTTTCAAGGCTCCTCTCTTGTGCGTATGTATGCATGCATGCATGTACACAGATATATGTATGTGCTTATGTATGTATATATGTATATGTGTGTATATTATATATATATACACTTTTATAGTTAAATAGTTCATCTTTTATACTTATGATTTATATTTGTACATAGGTAGGCCGAAGGCGCAATTCAAGAGCGCGGAAGGTGCGGCCTTGAAGGCACCTGCAAGAGAACTTGTCACCATGCAGAGCTACCGATGCGTTGCCAGCAAGAAGGCGGGCATAGGACACCACCCGGAGACCACCTTGAAACCACGAGGAGACGACCAGGACACCAGCGGGACCAAAATCCTGCCCCCCATGTACTGTCGGGATTGAGCTTCTAAAGGCACCATTACCGCAACGCTTCTTGTCTGGTCTATGTGAGTTTCGAGATGTTTCGAGTCGCTTCAGGATACCATGTGCAAATCGTTTTCATGTACTGGCAGATGTTAGCATTCGACAGACTCCCCTACCACAATGCTTCTCTGATGGGCTGCGGCCAAACTGCCTCCTCTGGACACTGGCGTGAATCAAACATTTCGATCCGACAATGGTGCAAGTGTACTGACATGTAACATGAAACCCCCTTTCTGGGAGAACACGGCCACACAGGGAGTCTGCCAATAATGGGACAAAATATGCACCGCATCACAGCGGGAGTGTGGAAAATTCCATGTGCGTCTCGCGGGTGCCTCACGACCTCACGCACGCAAACGAACCCGTTCTCTTTGCTCGCAATGTAAGAGCCCCGTAGTTACATGTAATTACACTATTTGGGGAAAAGCGAGACGAAGACCGGAGTGACGGAGTGGATACCCATGGAACACAACAGATGACGACGTCGACGAATCGCGATGGACAATGCTGAAATCCTAGTAGCACATTTAGAGAATGCAGAAGGTCTTGGGTTTGGGACATTCGGTCCATGACTGTGGTGCATTTGGCCGACATTCGCAGCTGTCTACGGAATGCAGTTACAGAACAATTGACATCATCAGCATGGCCGCCATCAGCCAGGAAGAAGGCTGGCTGGTGGAAGTAAGCGAGAGTAAGAACGGGCATTGAACAGGTCCAACGACATGCAACCGCAGCATCAGCATCAAACAAGAGCTGAATGTACAACGTTTGGAAATCAAGGCCACGACTCAGTAGCATATCAGCACAAGACAGATAGCAAACTGCGGTATCAGGCCTCGCCACTTGCATCCGCACACGAGCCATGCCTGCAAAAGCAGTATGGCCCTTGGCCTGACTTTTAAAGTCCCTGCTGCTCCACACGAGGCCCAATCCAGAGCCATGACAAATGGTCCTCAACATGGCTCTGAACAGATGGGGGGGCCCAAAAGGAATGGATGCCCACTCTACAGGCAACGTCCTTCCGTTTACCTCTGTCTCGCTGTCACGCACCCGAAACTCTCAACCCGAAGTGCCGCAGGTGCAACCTGTGTCGGCTTGCCACGCCGCCCGGCTGCTTTTGAAGAACTCATGGAGTGGCCTACAAGTCGCAGCTTAGACGGCTGGATGAACTCGTGGGGGTGTGTTTAGGACTCTTGGTGTGTATTAGGATCTTTTGGACTCATTCTAGACTTGTTGGCTCGCATTAGGGTGCTTCTGTACAGGCTTTTCAAGACTGCAGCAGTGCCTGAAGAGAGAACTGCGAAGCGCGCTTCCCTTCTGCAACTTCGAGGCCCATCGACACAGCGTCAGCGCACACTCCACGCCTGAGCTCAGAGCTGAACTGGAATGAGTTTCTTGCTTGAGAAAGCCCATCTCCGAAGTGGATGAGCTTGCCTGAGGGCAAGGCAGGTAATCTCATGCCAGCCCTCATCCTTCAAAGGGATCGACAAGGCCTCACAGACACCATGAAGAAGAGCTCTCGAGTCACAGCAGCCAAGCGGATGCCAGTAATTTGCATATTTAAAGAGTTGGGAATGACGACGTCGCCTGTAACAGAGTTGACATTGCAGCGCCAGTTGGGAGCTGGCCAGCTTCCAGCAGATCTCCGATTGCCTGCGGCTCTGAGCCAAGTAATGTGCTCCCACAAGCGAAAACGTTGCGCTGCCTTGGCTGCATCTGCCTCAGCAGCAGGTGCTGCGGAGCTCCGCAGCATGCCTGATTTGCACAACTTTCGGTTGGAACTGTCTGCTGTCTGCGCCGCACTCGGTCACGCTGCCTTCCCAAAACTCCAGTGGCTGGGCGATCTCAAGCCGCACGAGGGGCCACTGAGTCCTCTGTGGCCCCACGACCAGGAAAGCCAGGCCGGAAGGCAGCTCAGCTTCCTTCGCCGGGACCAGTCCATCTCTACACGGAAGAAGCTCAGCTCGCGCATCAACGTGCATGGCCGTCCTTCTGTCTGCCTGACTACCTGTGTCCGTCTCTGTCTGACTGTCTGTGTGTCACCTCGTTCAGTGATTGCCCAATCGAATTCAAAGCTGTGCAGGTGCTCCTGGCGCCCCAGCGCCGGTTGGTCCACTCCGGGCGGTAGCAGGGAGGTTGTGCGAACTGCAAGCATGAAGGCCGCTTGTCAGGGAAACGGGTCTACATGGCACCATCTCACGTCGGCACGAGACTCAGATGAGCCCTGCTGACCCCCCCTCCTCCCTCTCGCACCTTCATCTGGACTGGTAAGCTCGATCTCGACCCGTCCGGGAGTTTGGGAGCCCCTTCCATAGATGTCCAGCACCAGCGTTCCGGTCCAGTACTTGAACGGCACCTCGGATGAAGAACGGATCTCCTCCATGTCATGTGGGCAGGACCGGCAAACCACAGTCAGAATGATCCGAAGTTTCTGATTTACCAGCATTTTCGGGGCCTTCTGAGCTTCTCGTGGATCGCTGCTCACCTGAAGCAACCGCGGAAGACATCGATCACCCCAACCGCGAGTCAAGGACAATGTCGCTACACTCTGCGACAAGGGTCATTCAGCAGTAAGCTGTTCATTGTGGAAGCTGCCGCCAAAGAGCTCCGAAGGGAGCAGTTTGGATCGGCCGGAAAAGCTACCGGCTATCAAGGCTATGATCACGATGGTTCCTGCAGCTGTTTGGGCCTGCCTGGGCTGCAGCAGCTGTAGAAGCATGGCCAAGATAGCCAAAGCCCACTCCCGTCTTGCCGGCCCGTCTCGTGAGGTGGCCTTCCAGGCAGAAGTCATACCCACTCCCTGGTAAGATGTTCAAAGAGTTCCCGATACGCACAGGACGGAAGCTAGCACCTGTTGCATGCTACTGCGGCAGCCGTAAGCACAGCGTGCGGCGTTCGCATGTCTGAGCCCCTAGCTGAGAGGCGGTGGCTTCTGGAGCGGTGTCGGCTCCAGAGGCAGCTGTGATGCTGACAGCTCCAACCGATGAAGCGCCTGACTTTGGACGTTCTGTGACTAAGTGGTTGAGGGTAGTAGAGTTTTTTCTGGTCTTGCACAGGCCACGGAAGCAGATTCAGCAAAAGATGGGAGCACCTGGTTGTAGAACCAGCCCACACGGACGACAGGACAGCCCAGCCCGTAGATCCACTGCGAAGCGAAGTCCTGCGGCAGATTGCCACGCCGATGGTACACAACACATGAAGGTTCACAGGTGGATGCAAGAAGGGTCAGAGTAGGCCAGCGGAAGCTAATTCAGCTATATCAGCTATAATTATAATATTCAGCTACAACCTACGACCCACAACCCCATATTGTATGCCTATGATGACTCATAGCAGCCTGTGAACCTCCAGCTGCCGACTCATGGGCTCGCACCGCTGAAACTTGAGACAGAACCTGGTGCTGCAAAGGATATCCTTATCCACGCCCCCAACCAGCTCGAGGAATTGCGTGGTGGTCAGGCATCGCGTGGCCGTTTTCCCCCAGATGGCAGCCAGCCTGATGTGGAAGTTGTCCCAGTCCAGCCTCCTTCGCGGAGAAGCACAAGGCAGGAGCGCTCAATTCTCTCGAGGCCCCTCCGTGCCTGCACAACTCGTGGCATGCCAAGTAGGCCTTCAGCTCCCGCACAGGTCCCAGAAGTTGCGCGAAGCTACCTCCGGAGGAAGATGAGGAAAGCTGGCTCAGTGAAAACATTGGAACCAAGAAAGGCCTGGGGAGAAGGGGGTCGGCTCTTTGACAGCGTTGGCGACAGCCAGCGGCTGCTCGTCTCGACCAGCCTCGACTTGGGCGTGCCAAAGCTGACCTGACGAGTCCGAGCACTCCGAGACTTAAAGCACAAGGCACAACATGCTTCAGGCCATTCGGCCGTCTGTAGGCGGCCTTCCTCCCGGAGTTTGGCAGCGATCTCCTCAGGTGGTGCGACACGGGCGGGCTCTCAAAACAAAACGTGGCAGTGGGGCCTCATCTGCATCAAAGTTTCGGCTTCTGCCAAGCCGCTGGGCCATGTGTGGATCAGGGAGCTGTCTGACAACAGCCGGCACAAGCCGTGAAAAAGCCAGGCATGCTCGTCCGCTTCGAGTCGCACAGAGATGCCGAACCTTAAGGAAAGCCAGCTGCACCGAAGCAACGCCCGGCAGACAGAGACAGTCACACAGTCACACACACACACACACAAGCACGCACACGCAGAGACACACTCATCTGAGAGCGTCGAACAGAAAATCTTCATGGGACCCGCTACCTGGTTGCTGATTAATAAAAATTGAAGCCATGGGTCATCTGGCACTTGTTGTCACACATTGCTCCATCACCGCAGTCAGTTGAATGAAAAGATTTGCACAGCGAGGACATCAAGTGATGGCACCAGGGACGGCCTACAGGATCATACGTCACAAGCTGATTGGCAGGTACAGATTCGTGCGTCCAGGAACCCATCACGAGAATCAAGAACGGTCTTCGTTGGAGCACTCTTGTTCTCCTGGCGCCTTCTGCCATTTTTTGACACTTGACTAGATTTCCTAGGCCCGTTGTAGCTTGGGTTTCCCACACACACACACACAAACCTCCTGAGGAGGGTTGCAGGGGCACGTCCAATCTCCCATTGGCCACTGCTGGATGCGAGCATTAGGCCGGTCTTGCCGTTGTCGTCCTCGTTGTTTGCTCCAGAAAGCAGCTTCCACCAGCTCGGTGAACACAGGGAGCTGGCCGGCTGCATTGACAAGCTACGAGTAGAACTCTTACATCTTGATACCACGAAGTCCAAAAAGCAACCAAGAAGTCCTAAAACTACACAATTGAAATAGTTAATTAAGAAAATGCTGCGATCTCATGATCTTAACGACCTCATCTGCACCATCTCATCCTGATGATCTCACCATGTATCTCAAAAGTAGACCTTTCCACTTTCCCATTCAACGTAGACTTGCCGATCTGTTGTTTGAGGCCTGTTGGAACCTGTCCAAGAACCATCCATCCCACTCGGGGTTCTATCTCAACACATACTGCCTCGAGAGCGGCGGTAATGGCGCAGGGACGGATACGGCCTTGCCCGATCGAAACCAGGTTTCCCTGAAGATCGATCTCATGCGTGCGATATTCACTCAGATCTCATCTGAGAGCGTCAAAAAAGCAAATGTTGACAGGGGCCCCTCAATCGGCTCGGTTAGCTTGATCATACGTCACAAGCTGATTGGCAGGTACAGGATCGTGCGTCCACGAACCCATCACGAGAATCAAGAGCAGTCTTCGTTGGTGACAGCACGATTGTTCTCCTTGCACCTTTTTTGACACTTGACTAGATGTCCTTGGCCCGTTGTAGCTTGGGTTTCCCACACACACACACACTTGCTCTCTCTCTCTCTCTCTCTCTGTCTATCTATCTCTCTCGCAGAACACGATTCGACATAGGCCTCGGGCCAAGCAGTGGCGAAGGCATACGCCTGCAACGGTCTCAGCACGGCGGAGCACAGCGTTGGGCATGAACCTTAATTACGACTTTCGAGCTAGTCTCTCACATGTCTTGGAGACTGCTGTGCAATGCAGCACCTCATGATGGTGGAAGACCTGAGGCCCTCTAGGTCGCAGGGATCATACGCGAAAGGCCATACCCGAAACCCAAGAGATGGGCTTCCCTGCTCTGACACCGCTATTGGCCCCTCGCCTGGCTCTTTCCCTCCCCTTTCCCCTGTCTTGCACTCCAAGCGACTGGTCAAGAGCGACAAGTCGAAGAAGTGGATGCCACCGTGGATGTCGAAACATGGCAGGCTCGAGCCCTTAGATCGGTGGAACGGGGGTGGGGGGGGTTCTTACATCCGGTAGGGTACTTTAAGCAAAAACAGAGATCATTACCAAAAGGGTGTCAGGTCTCTGAGAGGGGATCTGGGAGTTTTGCCGTCAAACTGACACGATTGGTACGGCTCTGTCTGCCAAAAGGCAAAGGGCCTGGCATCCCAGCTGGCCGCAGCTTTGCCCAGAGACTTCGCATCAGCAAGCCTTGGGGCTGCTGCCGGTCGCAGATGCGGCAACGGCAGAAATAGCGAGGTGCCTCAGCCAAGTTCACTGTCAACAACAGCATTAGTTAGTATCAGAATCAGAAATGGGCTGCTCTTTGCGAGCAAATGAGCAACAGTCTCCCGATTATTTATCGTGGGGAGGAGGCTCGACAGGAGCATCAAGTTCCAAGAGGATTACCGATGTAAGCTTAGGTGAAGCTCGATGAAGCAACAAGGGGCAACTAAGTGTTCACATGAGAGACGCCGGAAGGCCGGAGAGGGCTTGATCCCATCTCCGACCTCCGGGGCAGTGTGGATCTAGGAATCTAGTCCCAAAACCCCTCGATCCTCTCATCTGGGCGGTGACCTTGGAATGCTTTGTGCCTCGGTACAAGCAGCCAGCGGCAAAGCGCGACTGAGCCTCGGAAAACAGAAAACGGATTAAACGGACGTTCCGATGTTTTCCTTTCTTTGGCAGAGCGTTTCAGCTTTGGGGTTCTGCAGGGCACAGATCTTTAGCATCTGCCTTGACTCCGCCCCTAGCAAAGACCTCTGGTTGAGCTGAGGCTTACAGATGATCTACAGGCTTGGTCGTCAAAGAACTTCGAGCAGCTTGATGACTCTATACCGTTCATACTAGACAAGGTACTGCGTAAGAGTGGCATCAGCCAGTACACGCGCATACTCAGCAAACTGCCCCTGAATGCACTTCAGAAGCCAAGGCACGCCTCCTCCACGCCTCGCAGTGTAGCGCCTGCGCCACGTGCTGCTTGTGGAAGCAAGGCCTCTCGCTCGAAGACTTTGGCCCTGTACCATAGGACCCTTGTGGAAGCCCTTTAAAGATCCGTACTTGCTACTGTGCACCAGAAACTGGGTGTCATACCTTGAAGAGGATGGCGGAACTTGACGGATTTAGTCAACAAGATTGTAGAGAGGATGTTGACACATCAATCAAGGGTGGTGCAGCTCCTCCCTCAAACTCTGGGAAACTGCGGCATCTCAGCAGACTCAGCCCCAACTAACATATGAGCTCATGCTGCCACCAACATTGGAGCTGCAAGCACAATCATCTGAAGTTATCAACCACAACCGTTGCCTGATACTGGCAGTAGCAGAGTGGTGGTAGTCATAGTCGTAGTCGTAGCTGTTGTCGTCGTTGTTGTTGCCGTCTTATAGTACGATAGACGCAACTGGCAACTTTCGACTGCTTCTGCAACCCCTGGAGCCCCCGAAATACCCCCACCACCCCCACCACCCCCCCCCCCGGTGTGCTTCTGTCCTGGAAGCCGAGAGGTGCCATGAGCCGGCCTGTCAAGGCGGGGAAGTTCTTCGACGATGCATCTCTTTGACTTCCATGAGTCAGGGCAGGATTCAAGCCCAAAGAAAGTTTCGAAAGACCGCCGTGCCAAGCCTTGCTGCGAGACTAATTCTGTCCCCGAACCCCGAAGCCACAAACTGCCATCCGGCCTTTGTCATAGACCTCCTCGGCAAGGGGCCCGACAACGAGTGGAACGTCATGTGGAGCCAAAGGACACGCCTCGAGGTACCTTGCTTCCGCTGGGAAAAAAAACCTGCGCCCCTCTCTCAGTCTCTCTCCGATGCAGTGCACAGAGGTCCTGAACATGTTGCGGGCGAAGTGGCTTGAAGCAGGTGACATCGTCCTTTGAAGCCACAGATTCAACCTGAGCAGAAACTGCTTGTTTCTCATCGATTGCTAGCTCAGGATCACTTGGAAGCTGCGGGAAGGTGCGAAGGCCGGCCGAGGTTGCGGCAAGGCGGCCCGAAGTCACGGCCTGGAGACTTCGTCGACTTCGGACGCTCAGATGCAGCTCCATCGGGCAGGGCGGCTGCCCGCGCTTCTCCTCAGCTCAGGGGGTGCTCCAAAGCAGTGCGCGGCCCTGGCCTCAGCGCTGGGGCCAGGAGCCTTCAATTCACAGGTCGGAAACCAGGAGGGGCAGCTGCGCATATGGCCTTTCAGCAAGGATGCTTGCGAGCTTTCTATGCGCTTCACCTACTCAGCTCAGAACCGGCTTGTTAGATGTTGTCGATCTGCATAGTGCCCCTCTGTTTGCGGCTTACAACTGCCTTGCTGTTGCAGATGCCGGCTGCTGTCTTAGCAACCTAGAGCTCTCCACACGGATATTTGTGGTCTCGCCGAATGTGCACTCTGACGATGCCCTTTGGTGTGTTTCTGCCACGTTTTTATTTTCCCGGGCACATGCTTGCGAATGACTAATTCCACAGGACTGCGACAGAAGATGCCTTCTCACCCTTTGCACAGCACCAACAGGCCTGCCAAGAAAAAGTCCATGTCGGCAGAAGTTTCCCCCTCACCGCTGCCACCGATTCCGTCCGAGACACCACCTGAAGCTGGTCAAGTGCAGGGTGTCAGCAAAGCCAATGCCAGTCAGCACGCGCGAGCAGACAGAGACAGCTTGCCTGCATCGCGTGGATGGACCGGAAGGCGGATAAAGTGATTGCAGCAAGTTTCCGGTCGCAGCCACTGGCCTGCACGTGACGCACACACGAAGCAACATCACAGGATGGAGGATGCATGGAGAGACCGGGAAGTCTCGCACCTTCGATGACCCATTGGACCGCAATCTCAACAGATGTCAGCCTGAGTGGGCAGGAGATGGCAGCAGTCGAAGCTAGCATGCTGGGGAGAAATGCGCATGCAACACATGTCAAGGAGCGTCTCGTCCAAGTCTTCGCTTGCGAAATCAAGGATGCCACCAAGATGAAGGGCAAGCACCTGTCACATGACTCAGAATGACTTCGCAATCGACTTGGCTACCACTAGAAGCTGCGATGCGATGCACCTGGTAGTGACCCCATGGTAAGCCTTATAGTAACCCGCAAGGAAATCCCGGAGAGTGACCCTCATTCATAACATCGCTTCGTGGTGGCCTGCACTGAACCCGTCTGCCAGCTCAGCAGATCTTCCAGACCTGCAGGCGCTCATCAGGTAAACGCATGTAAACGTAAAGCTCCTTCTAAGGGTCACTACAGTAGGATTTGCAATGACATTATTATGGGTTGCTGCATAGTTTAATGGTCATCATAATGGTTACTATTATATAATATCACGGTCGCCTAAACAGCTACTCTAAAACCTTGGCCTGGCCTGACACTTGCACAGCATTCTCGTCAGAGTCCACTTCGGTCCAGCTCGGGGCCCCGATCTTGGCCAATGATGCCAAGGGCTCTGTGTCGCAGTCGTCTGCTGCAGACTTCCAGGAAGAGCAAACTTTGTGCTCCTTCAGTTCAGCCTCGTCCTCGCCCAATCGAAGGGTCATGTCATTACTCAAGATAGGACGAGTCCACGAAAAGTGCGGAAAACATTAACACGGCATCAAACAAGCTGGGAGCCTCTGCCTTTGGAGGACAAGCGGACCGATGCGAACAGCAAATTCTGGCCCTGCCCAATGCGGAGATCTTACATCCTCAACGGCTTTCGAAACTTTCAGGCTGCCTGCAACTTCCGCTATGTGCCGGGAAGTGCACCAGAACCTCGTGGCCCTCGTTCTCGCCAACGTCCCTTGCACGGAGGCCCGACGTCAACTTCGACACGAGTTCCCGCCGATTCATGAACCGAGAGAAAGCTTCCACACACATGGCATGGAGCACGCAACAACTCATGCCGGCGGCATGGGCTCACCATGGCTCACTTAGGTACAAATTGAAGTTGCTGGGCCTTTCATGGAACTCGAACACGGTGAGTCCGCGCAATTCGCGGCCTCGGCTCCGTTCTGCGCTCCACGCTGCGAATCGCTCCGCTGTGCGTTCCGACGTAAGGCCCTGGCAAGTGAAATCCACTTCGGCAACGATCCTCTGTCGGACCAGGCCTCTGCAAGCACACAGCCTTCCCCGGTCCCGGCCTTGCCTTTTGCAGGCGTTGTAAGCCGAGAGACGAGATTGCGAGCACAGCATGTGGCGACATCGTGCTACAGAAGCTCAAGGTACGACATGCTGCCGAACGCTGGGGAGGTGGGGCTCCACAGGCAGGGCCATGCGCTAAGTAAACTGTCCTGTTTACGGTCTGCCGTGGCTGTGCACAACCGAAGCCTGCTAGAGGACGACTCTGAGTCTTAGACAACTAGGCAACCTTAACATGGTTGACTGAACCATGTGTGAACACGCAGTGCAAAGATCTCTTGAGCCAAATTGGGACGCGCTCCTCTCTCAAGTTCCCGCTGTCAGTCTCGAGATGAACTATGCGAGAAGATTTGCACTTTCGTGGTGGAAGGCCGATTTTCGTCGGCCGTCGCAGGCCCTGGGACATCACTGATCTCACGCCACAGCCGCGTTTGCGAGCATGATGCGCTGGGAAGTGATGAAAGTGAAACTTTGAGTCTGTGTCAAGCCATATAAGCATCATTTCTTCGTCTTCCTGGACCAGGAGCGCGCGTGGGCAGGCCAACTGCTTCGCCGCCGGACTCAAGATTCGTAAGGTGGGGACGTCTTGCACAGCCAGTCAGCAAACTCCTGTCAGGGTGCGGAGGAGAGTCGAATCTCCACCCCTGCAGGAGCTGCGAGAAAATGACAACCTGTGGCACATTGATCTGCAATATGTCCTCGTAATCCACTATTCCATCGCCGTTTTGGTCCATTCCCTGCATGCATGCGCCATAACAACATTCTCCAAAATTGCAAGCACAACCGCCACAAGATGTCTAGCGCCTTCAGAAGCTTGTTCATGTCCTTCTTGGTGAAGGATGGGTTCAGGACGACCTCGCTTTGAATGCAGCATACGACAAACTCAACCAGAACTGGCTCCAGAAGATACCCACTCCTCTTGGACTCTTGGGACTCACTTGAAACTCTTCTTATTGCTTGAACCCGGAACCCGGGAGTGCCAACCATGAGCAGACCAAGCTGCGAGAACTCGCTCCAGCTCAGCTTTGGAGATGGTGCCATCCTGTGCACAGTGGAACTAATCCTACGAGATGACCAGACGTATGGAGCTAGATCTTGCTATGGCTCATTTATGTCAGTGCGTGCCATGATTGTCAGCCTGGCGACTACTGCCAGCTTGGATTTAGAAAGTCCTGTCGAATCACAATTGTCGCGACAATCTACACCTGCCTGCTGGTCTGCAGGTCTGCATGGTGCCACGTTTCGGGTCATGCAGTGTGGATGAGGATCTCATGCCGAAGCACAGCCTGGTCGGCGTCCCAAGCTTGGAATGCCTGGCGGCTGGATCCACAGCCAACTTCCCCTTGTCGGTTTTACATCATCGGTCAGCAAACTTTACAGGTGAAGCAGCGTTTGGTATTGTCGACCAAAATTTGCTACGAGAGCTCAATCTCCGTGTGCATGTCATGCGGAGGCGGCCTGAAGAATCGCATCAGCGGGATCTTCCCCATCGGAGGTGCTGCGTCGAAGAAGCGCTCGAAGCTGTCATGCAAGCTCGGATATCTTTTCGTCTCTGCTGTTGCCAGAGTTTAAACCTAGACTGTGCGAGGCCAGTAACTGTGAGAGCCAGACCGAAAGGTTACAGAACGAAGGGTTACACAAGTGAAGACAGGAAATTGTCAAAATCTTAGATCCCGACGTCAGCCGTCCCCTTGGCTGCATAAGCGAAGAACTCCTCGTTCACGATGCAAGCACAGCAGCACTTGCTGCACAAACTGCGTCAGGCAAGTCGCTCAATTACCATAAGACATTCACCGACATTGCCCTCTCCGGACAAGCAGCAAGCCGAAATACGTAGGGCGACTACTCCAAGAATCTCTCTGCCGCTCGTCGCTGTCAGCCGTTGCTTGCCGAACCGCGCATGCACAGGCATGGCTTCCAGCTACAAAGCTGCAATCGGACAGGCATAGCAAACTCCTGTTTGTCCAGCAGCCCACTTCCATCTGGATCGAACCTGAAACGTCCACCGAGGGCTCAGTGTTTGTCCCCGTGCTCTTGGCGAATAGCTACATTGTCGGAAACGATTTCCTGTTGCGTGGCATGCTGGGAATCTGGACCAAAGTCTTTGGTACATCGAGGTATGTCTCTTGGTCGTGGTGATGGCACTTCTCTGGGAAAGACAAGGCCTCTTGAAGAGGCTTTCCGCTTGCGATCCAACTATGCCGACGGATTCCATAGCCTGCGGCGCGGCATATGATCAGAAATATACACACTCTCTACAAATCTCTACAACTATGCACGTCAGACTCTCCTGCGCTTCACCTTGTCGTCGGCCTTGCCTTGAGGAACTCATCCTTCGAAATGTTGGCATCTTCGTCCAGGTTCATCATCGCAAACCTAGGGGAAATTAGATATCCAGCAACTAAGTTCGAGTCGTGATCCTGGTGACACATCTTGCCCGAACGTGTGCACGGAGCGTTCGACAGATGCAATGTCCGATGGTCCAACAAATTCTGCGATCGTTACTGGAATAGCTACTGCAGCTACTGGAGGGTGCTAGTACACATCAAAATGTCCACGGCAAACACGTATTTTGACCTGGGAACAGTACCAAGCAAAACGCCACGAGTTTCGCCACCAAAGCCGTAACTTGAATGCTGCTGTTGTCACTGTAGTCAGCCAAAACCCTAGCTCGCCATGCCCAAACCCTAAAGTTCTGACCCTCTGAATCCCTAAGCGTCTTGTTTGTGGGACTTTTTGCAACCGTACGGAGCTGCACTCGCGACACGAAGCTGTTTGGGCAGATTCAATAATAGCTCTCTTCGTTTTCGTCCGTCCTTGCATGTTTGCATCGCCCAGGCTAGCCGAACTGGGAAGTTTCTTGGTTTTTGCCAGCCCGGAGTTCATCGACGTTTAGGGAAATGCTGAAAAGCTCAGCTGCTCCGCGAGGCTTCGCTGTCCTTTGCCTTTGCATGGAGATACAGACAAAGACCGGGCTTGGCAGTTTGGCATTTGGCATTGAGACTGCACGACACCGAATGTGAATGATGAGGCGAACCGAGTTTCAGGAGCTTGGGATGCGTTGCGGATTGGACATCGCGTGGGGCTGGTACAACCGGCGACACTACATGCCCCCCTGCGCATGGTGAAGATAGTGAGCCTTCCGGTGTCACACTTCCGTCCTGGATAATTACTTGGTCACTCCAGCGTGCCGACTTGGCCAAAACTCAGCGCGCAGACTCGGAATTGAAAATACTTACGCCGATTGAGCGCGCGGGTCTTTGCCGCCCACTTGAACACGAAGTCAACACGCTGAGGCCATAGGCGCTTCATGCATTCGTTCCAGTGGGCTCGGCTTGTTGGTCCGCTTCTTCTTCTTCTCCTTCAAGTTTCGGGAAAGCTGAAGAATCACGCACAAAATCAACATTGTTGGCTGTCGCCTTCGGGGCCATGGCGCTGTGGAGCGGCGACTCTGGGATGTGGAGTTTTTATTTTTAAATGTCAGGGAGTATATATAGGAGTATATAATATTATATAATCAATTTTAAACGGGATTCCCTCTGTTTGACGAGTCTATAGAGCCCGGCACGGCACGCAGGCGGCTCAATCGGATAACAAGCCCGACTGCCTACCAGCAACAGACTTGGCAACCATGTGAGGCTTTCCTTTGCGGAAGTTGGAAGAGATACTCTTGCGCCAGTCTACATCCCAAAACATCCTAAAACGCAGCAGAATACCATGCCGGCATGGCGTGGAAGCATGGCGTAGCAGGGTGCCGCACTCGATTTACCACAGCACATCCTCCCTGCGCAGCTCATCGCTGGTTTGTCAAGCATTTGTTGACTCGGAAGCATCGTCTCCTGGCCGACAGCCGAGGAGCATTACGGACACGAAAACGGCGACAAATGGTGACAAACCACGCTCGTTGGCACAACTGCGGCTCCTCCAGGGTCAGCGAAGCGTCCGATTTGAACCACCGTTGTCCCGATCACCTCCAGCACTCGTCGATGCAGCACGACATAGCTGCATCGACAGGAGAATTCCAAACGGCAAATCATCACGTGCTCTATTTCACCCTGGCTCACAGCCTGTGAGTTGGGCAGCATGACCAAATCCTCCCCCCGCTGGATCTCAATGAAAGTCCAGCCCATTGCAAGAACCTTGCCTGCGAATGGTGACACGCGGGATAACGGGGGACAAGCAGGGACATGAAGCATCTTGGAGCTGCATCATCGGCAATGCCTGCAAGCACGGGTTTCGGCTAATTACTCTCTTGGGGCTCGTGCCTTGGATACCATTGGTCTCGATGTAATCTCCCACGGTGAATTGGCGGTTCAACTCGGCTTGCGGGCTTGCATGATCCCGCTGTTGCAACCACCCTGAACTCACCTTTGCACCAACTCGCAGCCTTGCAGAGGAGCAGCTGCAATCTGGGGGTATCGTATGGCTAGCTGGCACAGTAAGCATGACTACACTCGTAATTAGTTGCGGCGTTCACCATGGTTATTACTTCATATCAGTACTACCACGAATGGTATAGGTACATCATGTGGTTACATCGGTACTGATGTGTACAGTTGATCCCCCGAACAGCGTGCGAGGCAAGCTCGGGCTGGCACAACCAGCAGAAGGCCTGCACACTTCTCGAGACATGTCATGTAACGGAATGACTGCTGCTCATCATCCGCCCAGCGCACACCGCAATCTGAAAAATGCAGCTTATGTAGTCATGTAGCATTCGGACAGCCAGAAAGACAAAGAGTGCAGCAGGGGTGAAAGACAACGTGAACCTGCGTTCGAGCTGCCTGACATGAAATTTCCAACCAGGTTTTGCGCGGCCAGGCCAAAGGCGAGGCCGCTCACCCCGCCCAGTGCCAGGATGCTCCTGCAAAGTATTTGGGGGTTTCCGAAAATAGGGTACCCTAATATAGTACCCTAAATAGTAGGATCCTTATAAGGACCCCAAAATAAGGCACCCCTAACTTTCGGAAAGTCCCATTTCGGAGGGTGCTGCATGGAAGGTACCTGCGCCAGACCCCACCTCGGGGCTAAGCCCAATGTCCGCAGAACCCCAGAGGCCGTGTAGAGGAGGATCACGGCATGCCTGGGTAGCCCAGGAGGCATGGCCGAGAAAGTTGCCTGCTTCTGGGGCCAAGGCAAGAGAATGCTGATAATCACGGGCTTCATCACTTTACGATCAACATTCCTGGCAGCTTGCAGATGTAGAAAGGAGCCTGACTTCACGCATTTTCACTGTCGTCGTGGCAAGGCATCGATCCTCCAATATTGGTCTATAACCTTGGTCCAAGGCTTCGATAAGTGGGAAGGCCGGGGTGCACCTTACACGTGAAATGCTGATGATTTTCTGCTCGGTGCCGCACATCGTTGCTGGTCGCCTGGCCGCACTGTGAAAGAAGGCGGGCAAGAGCTCTTCAAAGTAAATCTCATGATATGCACACAATGAAGCTTATCTTTAAATGCTGCAATGTCTATATCGATAATATACGTGAACAAACTATACGATAACATTCAATGCGGATATCGTTCTGTCGTACTTCTAAAGACGCAGGTGACATACGTACATACGTCCACGCACATACAGACAGGCAGACAGAGGCAGACAGACAGAGACAGACAGACTGTTGTTTCCGCTAGCATTCCACGGTCGGGGTCTCACTGAATTCCTCCGAGAGCGAGGCCCAGCTGTTGAATGCCCTGTTGCAGCAATGGCCCATGCATGCTGCACCATCATCGGATCATTTGCCGAATAAGAGCTTGCTTCCCCCTGATCGGCACCGGAGCTCGCAAGGCTGTTCAGCCATGCGATCATCGTGTCTACATCTTGCTGTAGGTCGTAGTACGACATGTATATATGGCTGAACGCAAAGTCGTCGTAGGGCTGTTTCTGCTGGCTGTGCTGCTGCGAGGGTGGTGCACGGTTTTTCCGGGATGGCCCAAGTTGGGGGGTCTCCTGATGCAGGGTGGCCATTCCCCCCAGTGTTTTGGGGAAGTGGGGCCGGGTGGGAGTTCAATTTTCAGGTCTCGGAGAAGGTTTGGGAGTAGCAGGACGTCCGAGAGTGCACATTGGGCAATGACACTGATGGGCATTCCCCCTGGCTGTTGTTGTGCCATTTGCGTGAACGCGCGGGAGGTACTGCTCAATCCTCTCGGAGGATGTTTGGGGCGGCTGCGGTCGTTGGGGGTCCACTGCGTTACCCGTGTCTGGCTGGGTTGCGGCTACGGCATGTGGCGCCGTCTGTCCTTGTGTGGTTCGCTGCCACTGCGGGGGAGGTTGTGGCCCTTGTTGTCCTGGCTTCGCTGAGGGCTTGGTTCGAGCTTGGTTTGGATGCCCATGTTGCATGAGGTTTGTGTAGTGCTTTCCAGCGTGTTGCTGGGATCATCCTTGGCTTTGTGACTGGGTTTGGTTGTACTGGACGTAGTGGTGATTGTTGTGGTTGTTGTGGACAGCATTGGTCGGTCGTGCCTTCTGTCTCGGCTTCGGTGTCAGGGGCAGGTGGTGGATTGTGGTTGCTTTGACTTCGCCGAAGGTCTCGTCCATCGAACAGTGGGTGGATCTGTGTTGGGGTTGGTTGTGGCTTGGCTTGGTGGGTTTGGGGGGAAGCCCCATGTTCTTGGTCACCGGGTGCTGGGTCTGGATTGCGACTGTGCTGCGCGGGGAAATCCACGAGGGGTGTTTCACTGTTAGGGCCCAGCCTTTGGGTGTGAGGTGACCAGGATCCTGTTTGTCCAGGGCCAGTTGGTGGGAGGCCTGCGGAGGCCGAGCTGGAGGAAAGCGGTGATTGTGGCCAATGGATGTAGATTTCGCAACAGCCGTAGGTAAGTTGCATGGCGTCGGCAATGGTGGCGTTGGTAATGGGGATCTCGTGGGTTTCTTGTGGGTTTCTCTCTCTCTCTCTCTCTCCTTCCTCCGGGCATAGGGGGTCTGTTAAACCCCCTGGCCTTTAAAGGCCCCCCGTTCTTCGGGGCGATTGAAGGGGCGTGACTCTCTCTTGCTTGCTTGCTTGCTTGCTTGCTGGGCGTTTAGGGCGTGGGGTTCCCCCCAGCACCCCTGCGCTCTCGCGCTACGCCTCTGTC
>CAJNJA010016597.1:0-10455 GCA_905231915.1 Symbiodinium necroappetens | reverse complement strand
ATATATCCCTATTATGGTAACTTAGATTAAGTTCCGTGACAGAAACCAGAAAGCAAACCTTAAGCCCTAATCTCTAAACCGTAGACCCTAAACCCTACACCCTCAACCCTAAACCCTAAATCCTGAACCCTGAACCCGGAACCCTGAACCCAAATCCATAAACTCTGAACCCTGAACCCCTAAATTCCCCCCCCCCCGAAAAGGTCAAGACAACACCTTAAACCATACACCCTACACCCTATATCCTAAACCCTACACCTAAACCCTAAATCCTGAACCCCAAAAGCCCTCAAAAAAAAGGTCAAGACAACACCATCGACGAGCTGAAACTCTGGGCTGAGCAGAACCGGGAGTGGTCGGAGTTCGGTCCTTGGCAACGGGGGCCTCTTCCTTGGGGGGGGGGGGGTCTTATCGAGTTTGGGGTTTAGGGTTTAGGGTTTGGGGTTAAGGGTTTAGGGTTAAGGGGCTTAGGGTTTGGGGTTTAGGGTTTGGGGTTGCGGGTTGAGGGTTAAGGGGCTTAGGGTTTGGGGTTTGGTGTGTCGGGGAGACTGGTCGAGGGTTCAGGATTTAAGGAGAAGCGGTAAGGAGTGCTTATTGACAAGCTGGTGGGCGTTTTGAGGGCCTGGGATTTATACGGATTTAATGCGGAGCCCCTGAACCCTATACCCTGAACCCGGATCGAGTGAGGTGCGCACCGAAAGGGGTTCCAAATTTAAGGACGTTTTCCATGCTGAGCTAAAGCGAAAACCCAGGTCAGCGAGGGAGTTTCTCGGTGAGGAGGAGGACGGAAATTCAATTGGACCTCCTTGGGGTGGGTTTAGGGGTTTCGGGTTGAGGGTGTTGTATTTACCGCTGAACGGTCTAGGTTTGTTGGGTTCTGTGGTTGGTTTAGGCTTCATATCTCAGGTCTGTTAGGTTTTGAGGCTATCGGCTTTTGGGGGAATAGTGTTTCGGGGGGAACCGGATTTATTAGGCGTTCGGGATCACGGTTTGGGAACCCCCCAAACCAAAACGTGGTCAGAGGCTTCAGACTCTGGATCGTGCAGAGCCGACCTAGGCTCGTCCCTCGAGATTTTTCTCATTGTTTGCCTATAGCCTCCAGTGTAGTTCCTTTTTTTGTTTATGGATTAGGGTTTAATGGGACTTAGGGTTTAGGGACCAGTTCTATATTAAGGACCCTAAACTGTACCCCCGAAAAGAACTGCAATGGAGACTATAGGTACGTAGCACGGCTCCCACAATGTCTCCGTCATTTTGACTACAGGGTGCCCTCTAAAGTTGGGTTTTTGGAGCGAGGGCTCGGGTTTCTTGTTAGCTCTAAATGCTGATACAACCTGGTAGGACACAAAACGACCCTTAACAATAAACCCATACTGGGCGACCTAAACCCTAAACCCTGAACCGTACTATCCGACCCTAAACCCTAACCCTACGAAGCTGTACTATACGAACCTGATCAAGTCTTTGCCACAACACTGAAACCTAAGCATCGCATGCAGGACCTGCCGCCACCAGAGGTGCCGGGTGGACTCTACGACTCTTGGCCCATGCAAAGACTTTCCAGGGTAGCTCTAAAGCCACACTATGCCCGAAATCCAAACCCCCATGAACTCAAGCCCCAAACCCTAAACCTTGAGCCCCAAGCACCAAGCCCAAAGGAACCCGGAGCCAAGCCCTTGACCCTCAGCCCCAAACCCGAAGCGCTAAAATCTAATGCCACACCGAGGCACTGGCATAATATAGGGGCCTTAATAATTAGAAACGGGTTTTGGGGTCCATTATGCTATAATTATAATAAGGAGCCCCCAAAACCCTGTTCTAATTATTAGGGCCCTTATGTGGCACTACGAGGTCGGCCTCAGCATCCTCATCTGTGTCCTCGCTTACGGGACCTACTGGGCCCTCAACAAGTGAATGCTGGGACGGTCGTCTAAGTGGTTTAGGGTTCAGGGTTTAGGGTTTAGGGCCAGGGTTTAGGGTATCTAAGGGGGTAACAGGGTCTTCAGTTTGGGTTTCAGGGTCTGGCTTAGCTCCCAAGAAGTGGGTGCCGGCACGGTTGTCTGCGGGTATCTGTGTTGGGTTTAAGGACCACCTTGTAGGGATCGGGGGTTGAGAGGCAAGCGCTGCTCATCTTCATCAGGTTTAGGAGGAGGGTCTGAATACTATGTAATGATATCCAATGTAGTCTCCATAATATGATACTCCAAGACTATCAAAACCCTAGTCGCGGTAAGCACTAAGCCGTGTTTGGTATTCCGAATTTCGGTTGAAAAAAGATCCTAAACCCTGAAGCGAAGTTCAAGCCGACTGTAGTATTCAACCTTCTCCGTGGATGACCTCCCAGTGGGAACTTCCTACACAGCTCGCTTCTGCGCGGGATGTGCCTGTGCCCCAACCTCTGGCTAAACCCTGAACCAAAGCAATTTCATCCGGTTCAGGGTGTAGGGTTTCGGGTTTTGGGATTTGGGCCTGAACCCTAGAATAGGGTGCTGGAGCAGGCCCTAAGCCCTGAACCTTAAACTCTACACCCTAAGCCTCCAAAGGAAGTCCTAGAGTAAGGTCGTAATAATAAGGAAACCGACTTGACGTGACAAAGTAATAAGGAAACGCAATATTATGTATGACTTTTGTCCCTAAACCCTAAACCCTAAGCCTAAACCCTACACCCTAAACCCTAAACCTTTGTACCTATGAGGGCCAGATCTTCCAAGGTTCAGGAATAGGCTGACGAGGCCTTAGTTTAGGGTTTAGGGCTAAGGATGATCTTGGCAGAATCCCTATTGATTTAGGGTTTAGGGTTTAGGATCATAATGGCAGTATCTCTACTACGATTTCCGTGCTATGTTCCGCTTACTTAGACCCTAAACCCTAAACCCCTAAACCCCTAAACCCTAAACCCTAAACCCACTTGCTTAGGGTAGGTTGGAAGATTTGGGGAGGCCATTTGCACCGTTCTGCTCGGAGGTTCATGGGTAGTTATAAGTAGGGTTGTAAATCCCCGAATATGGGTTATAACTACAGCTATCCTACTTAGAACCCCACTTATATCTGTCCATGAACCTCCAAGTGGTGCCCGTTCCTTCCCCGAAAATGTTTGAAAACGCGCAAGCTCCCAGCCCTAAACCTTTTCGGGTTCAGGGCTTTAGGGTGTAGGGAAATTATAGTACCTGTCTATTTTTACGAAAATTATCTCCCAGGAAATATCAAGTTAGTTTTAGTTTCTAGAGTAATTAGCAGACTCCAGGGGAGTATCGAACATGTGCTTTATTATTCTGAGAGCGCTTAAGTAGATCCCCTGCCCCTTATCCTTAGCCCCCTAAGCCCTCAACTATCTATGCTCTCTGTGAAGCGAACGTAAAAAGAGGCACAGGCAACATCTGAGGTCGATTCTTCTTTTAAAGTCGATCAGCGCATGTGCACAGGCCCACATTGTCTCACAACTTGACGCGCACAAGCGCCTTTTCGTGGGAGAGGCTACCAGACTCTGTAGTGATCAACCGCGTTTTCGGCGAGTGCTTCGCCCCTCATGCACAAACTGAGCTGTCTTTGCACAGATTTGGTTGCCCTGAGGGTGAGGATGTAGAAGGAGAGAGGGCGAGAGAGAGAGACAGAGAGAGACAGAGAGAGACAGAGAGACAGACAGAGACCCTAAACCCTAAACCCCAAAGCCCTAAACCCTAAACCCCTAAACCCAAAACCCCTAAACCCTAAACCCTAAAGGGAGGATGAGAGGGAGGCTTAGAGACATCTGAGTGGTCGTTCTCTTCTTGCGAACTGTTGGTAACCCTGTCTTGTATTGTTACTGTAGGCTCTCACTTAGGGCTAATTGGGCCTACTCAATAGTTGTTAGGTAGATGAAGGTATACCGTGAAGACCAAATTTATTGTACAACTTAAACTGTGAGGCCGCGATTCTTGAAGGCGGTCCGCGGAACATGTGAGCCTGGAGCCCTAAACTCCAAAAGGCCCGCCAAAGATCGATTTTCAGCTCAGGCCACTTGAAGCCTCAAACCCCGAAGCCCGAAGCGTTGCAAACCTCCTTAGGACAACTTTACCACGCACACAACTTGGGATCATGCAGTCGAGTGCGGTGTTGAGTCGAGCTGCTCGTTCGTCTCACCGCAAACCCGCATCCCTAAATCTGAAACACTGACGCCCTAAATGCTATAGACCCTAAACCCGAAAACCCTAAACCCCTAAAGCCCTGAGTCCTTGTAGAACCCTATAGACTCTTAAAGGAGCCCTTAAAATCCTAAAGCCATATAAATCCTACACGACACGCCGAACTGCGATCAGAAGCCACGCCAGTTGCTCGTGGAGCTTTTCGACCACCTTCACCTGGGCCCTGTTGTGCTGGCAGGCGCTGAATTGAGGGGTTTTGGGGTCTTGGGGATCTTTAGGATTTAGCATCAGGGCAACTAGAGGGGGCTGAATTCAAATCCCTACTGGAGGCTTTTTAGGCTTTAGAGCAGAGCAAACGCGTCACGCCCTAGAGCCAAAAACCCTGCAAAAGACCACCCTCTCAAACTCGCCAAACAACGTCAGCTACGAACCTGGTTAAGAAATAATATGGACCCCAGGGTTTCTTAATCAGGGTTCCTTTCTGGCCCAAGGGTTTGAGTTCAGGGTTAGGGTTTAGGGCTTAGGGTTTAGGGTTACAGCGTTTAGGGCTTAGGGTTTTAGGGTTTAGGGTTTAGGGTTATATGTTGAAACCTGTTTGGTTCTCAGTGCTCCAGAATTGAGTTCTGAAGGCTTAGCTAGGGTACTTTACTATAGGGGCCTAAATAATTACGTATACTATTGTGGGGGTTTCCTTGTTTTTGTGAGAGTACCATATACCCCAAAGCCCGAATCTAAATATTAAGGCCCCTATATTAACTAGAGTAGCTTGAGGGTTTACGGTGTTAAGCTTTAAGCTTTTTCCGGTAGTTTGTGATGTGCTTGCTGCTGCTAGAGCAACGTCTGCGAGTACTGCATAGTACTGTTGATGGTATAAATCTTGCATGACCCTAAGGACCCGGAAGTACGGGAATTATGGTATATTCGTTATATTATGGATAATGCAGGGTTTATATCATCAACAGTCGCTAATCTCTCTCACTCTATATATATATATATTGATTGATTGATGGGTTCCTATAAGGTAATCCCAAAAAGAAACTACAAGGGAGCCTTATGGGCAGAAGGGCCATTTTTGCAAGTTCCACAGCCTAAATAGTAGGTTGCTGGGGTACATAATATATGGTTAGTAACCCACTATTTAGGTAACTGGAGCCCTAGGGAGCAGTAGGGCCATTTTTGCAAGTTCCATCGTGTGCGTTTGAGTTCGGGGCGACCTGCAGCTCGAAGCCAAGGCTCCCAGGGGTTCTCCTGCTGCGTCCACATGGGTCCCCTTTCTTTTCGGGTTCCATGAAAGGATCTATAAGGGATTCTATAAGGGTACTATAAGGCTTCTATCTGGGTGGTTCTCTAATTAGGGTCCCTTTTTGGGGGTTTAGGGTACCTTAAGGGATTTTGTAAGGGTTTCTATAAGGGTATTGTTTGGGTGGTTCTCTCAAGTAGGGTCCCTTTTAGGCGTCCTTTTTATGCCGTACTATGCTGGGGCCCTAAAATTAAGGACCCCAATTTAGAGAGCTACTCACATGTGCAGTAGAATTGCCCGGGTTACTAGGGTTTGGGGGTTCTAAGGGTTTAGGGTTTTGGGTCTTGGGGCTTCTAAGGGCGCAAGCCTAAACCCTAAAACCCTAAACCCCTAAACCCCTAAACCCTAAACCCCTAAACCCCTTAAGATGAACTAGGTTGTAAGCTAGGAGAAGAAGAACTTCTTAATCTAGTTCTAGATCGTGGCCTTGAAGTAGCATGTCAGGGCCTTCAAGTTGATTAGGATGAGCTTGCTCAAGAAATTCAAGACTTAGTACTTGAAGTGCTTCATCATCCTGATGGCCTGGATCAAGTCCCCGAAGTACTTGAAGTTCCTCAGCGAGGTCCACTTGAGGGTCCTCACCTTGACAGAGAAGGACATCGACATAAACGTCATCTTGAACAGATCGAACCAGAAGATGGCCCCCTTGAACTGCGACTTGATGATCACCCCCGACGCCTTCTTCTTCAAGAAGAACTTGCTCTCGGAGTTCGAGAAAACCTTGATCTTCACGGAGCTCGTCTCGCAGAGGTCGGCCGTCAAGGCGTTCAACGAAAAGAGGAGGGAGCATGCCGCGATGATCAACTTGCTGGAGAAGAAGGGCTACGAGGTGGTCTTCGACATCTTGGCGGTGGACTTGGAGAAGAACAGCCTCGTGATGACCTCCAACATGGAATCCCTCATGAAGGCGAACGACAACACCCTGGAGAAGAAGGTCATGTCGGTGATCTCCACCATGAAAAAGTTGGAGTCTCAGATGTTGGAGGAGAACATCAAGCTCTCCACGGCGGAGGACACGGGGGCAGAGATGAGGTCCAGCCAGATGGCCAAACTCGTGTTGGACTACGTCGTCCCGAAGTCCATCAAGCAGAAGGCGGCCGACTTGTCGAAGAAGTCGATCGAGAAGCTGAAGAACATCAGCGACGTCAGGAAGCTGAGCAAATTCATGTCCTCCCCGATGACGGACAAGGGGGTGAAGGAGTCCAAGGACTTCTTCGACAGTATCGATACGTCGGAGGTATCGGAGAAGTTGTCGAAGGCCAGCATGGCTATGGCGGAGACTATGACGTCCTGCGACCTCTACAGGCAGTCCTACTTGAAGAAGGAGGAGCTGCTCGCTACCTTGAACAAAGTCAGGGAGAGGAACTTCTTCAAGGGAAAGGGCCACTTGGTGAAGCCGAAGTTCAAGCTTCCCTTGCTGATAAAGAAGGCCACCGACAAATTGAAGTACAACCAGTTGAAGAAGATGGGCTTCATGCCCCTGAAGACCAACTACGTGACGTACACCAGGGACTTGAACGAAGAAGACTTCTTCGCCAAATGCAAGAAGGACGAGGACCTGACCGCCAGCGGCATCGGGGCCAATGACGAGCACATCGCGTACATCGAAAGTATGTTGGAGGTCTTGTCGGAGAGGGTTAAGAGCAACACGTCGACCAGGCACTTGAAGCACAACGAGCCCACCGAGTTCGACTACCTCTCGAAGCACAACTTCATGGCTTTCGCGACGTTCTACCAAGAGATGGCGAGGGACGTGACCAAGGTCTTGGACGAGGTCAGGAAGCTGAAGAGGAAGAGCTTGCTGCTGTGGAGCGCGAACTTGAAAGCCTACTTGGAGATCCAGGGGACGAAGAAAACCACAAAGTGAATCTTCAGGCTGAGGATCCTGGCGTCCAAAGACCTCTCCATCTCCAGCGAGCTGTGCACCATGAGCGAGATCTTCCCCTCCGTGTACTCTACGAAGTTCATAACGATATCCGCCAAGGAGATGTCGAACTTGGTGACTTTGAGAGGAAGACCTTCCAGGTCTTGTCGTTGCACCTCTCCCAGTGCCCGAAGACCGAGTGGAGCGCCCAGAGGAAGGCCTTGTCGTACATGACCTTGGTGGCCGCGTCCAACTCGAAGAGCTTGTCCACGAGGCTGGTCAACGCCAGGTACTTGGCTCACTCGATGACCGCTATGGCCTCCTGGAAGGAGAACGCCATCGAGCTCTTGTTCTCGGACCCGATGAGGACCAGCTTGGAGGCCTACACCTTGCAGATGCAGTTCAAGTACACGGAGAACTTGATAAACTACAATCACAAAGAGCTCTTCAAAGGGGACAAGGTCAAGAGGAGGAAGCTCACCATCCACAACTCGATGTTCATGCCCTCCTTCTTCACGGGCAAGATCATAGCCTTCAAGATCTCGATCAACGAGTGGTACATCTCTCACTTGATCTCCGCTAAGGTGGGCACCGACCACTCTATGGCCTTCGAGATCTACGGGAAGATCGCAGAGGAGGAGACAAAGTATAAGAACAAGAAGATCTCTCTCTTCAAGAACTACACCCCGGAGGAAATGACTGACATGATGATCAAGGACAGCAAGCCCTTCCACTTCAACTACGAGATGATCGCTTACTCTACGAAGAAGATCATGGCCGAGGAGTCCCACAAGGTGAAGAAGTTCGAGCTCATGAAGAAGGTGTTGGCCTCCGTCGAGAAAGTGATGACGACGTCCAAGATGGTGGACTACGTCAGGCTGACCGACGACAAGAACTACTTCAGCGATAGGTCCAGCATGGGGCCCCAAAAGAAGGTGCTCTTTACCAAGGACTTCGCCTTCACCTCGAGCTTCAAGACGATGGAGAGCAAGTCCTTGTCTACCTTGCTGGAGGCCGTGAGCTTGGACAAGAAGCTCATATCCACCTTCGCCAAGCAGCAGGTGGGCGGACCGCGGGAGATCTTGATCATGTCCGTCAGGAGCAGGTTGCTCATCAAGTTGCTGGAATCTCTCTCCAAGAACCTCTGCAACAGGCTCGCCGAGGAAATGCTCACCGACTCCAACAAGGAGAGGACCTTCACCGAGATGTCTAAGACGATGAAGTCGCACATGCTGAAGATGGACTACCCGTCCTTCTGCTCGTTAAACCTCGACACCACGAGGTGGAACCAGCGCTGGTCCTCCACGAAGTCCCTCTTCTTGGTGTACTCTATGTCCTTGCCCACAGAAGTGGAGGAGATCCTCGTGTTGATCGTGAAGGCGTGGAGCTTCAAGATACTCTTCCTCAACCAGATCGTGAAGAAGGAGCTCGACTCGCTGGTCGACCCGAGCTTGAAGTCCAAGTTGATGGCGGACGTCAACAGCTTGTTCAACAAGAACGACGGCCATCTAGTCGTGAGGTCAGGCTTCTTCCAGGGCTTGATGCACTACCTCTTGTCCATTTCCGCCGTCGCCAAGAGCAGGGTGGCCATGGAGATCTTCGAGCTGATGTGCCTGAAGCTGAAGGTGAAGAACGTCAACCACAGAGAGATGATGTCGTCGGACGACCTGACTGCCATATGCGCATTTGAGTCCGAGAGCATGGAGAACTACAGGATTATCTGCGTCGCCCTCTCGATCTCGTACCTCGGGGCTGGAAATATGTTCTGCGAGCACGTGTCGACCAAAAAGACGGCCTGCCACGCAGCGATATTTGAGTTCAACTCCATGTTCTCCTTGTCTGGGAAGATAATCAGCCCCTCGATAAAGCACGCGTCCTCCATGTCGCACTTCCCGGACTTGAGCAACCCGTTTCTGGCAGTGAAGTCCTTCGTGAGCGACGCGAGAGCCTTGATGCTCAGGGAGACCCCGGTGAACCTGTTGGACTGCCGCATCACCTGGGTCGTCGAGCTGAGTAGCCCGGAAAAATTGAAGGAAAGTTTCTCCTCCAACATCTCGCACAGCATAGTCCCCGAGGATGCCTCGTCGCCATCGCTCATACAATTCGCGGGTGGCTGGGCGGTCTAAGTTCATAGAGAACTGTGGAGTTGCAACGGGCAACGGGTCGGCACTGCTGGAGCTCGGCGCGGGTTCGTATCGCTCTTGAAGGTGAGCTGGCAGCCGTTCATAGGGTACTGGCTCTCCGTGCCGGGTCCAGTATCCTGGGTGTTCTCGGTACTGAGCACGAACATGAATGTCAACTTGGTCACCGACGTTCAGCTCATAGTCCCAAGCCCTACTTTTGGACCCATTGGAGATGCAGATCCCCAAGCAAAGTCTCTTGGTAGCCGGCCGCCACTGGAATTCTGATTGCCTTTCACCATCTCTCGCTTCGTCAGCTCTAGGCTCCTGTGGTGGGCCTTCTTCCGGTACTTCCTGCGATCCTTCAGGCTCTGGCGGTGCGTGCTGCGAGGCTGTGGACACGCTGACATGATGGGTGATCGCTTCCTCGAGTCCTTTTTGGTAGGCTGCCTCCTCTTCTTCGTACTGGAGCTGGGCTGCGAGAGCGGGGTTACATCGACAACAAGTACGACACTGCAACCGAATGACCTGGCTTGTGACCTCCCCGAGGGTGACTTTCCCGACCCCTACTACAGTGGTGCTCTGTTCTGGCAAATGTACGGAGCTGATGAAGTCAATAGTTCTGGTTCGGAGTGCAGCTGATTTCTGCCCCTTTTCAAAGGCTTGCTCGGAGGGCCTGCCTTGGGGCGCTGTCGAGTGCTGTGACTTTTCGTGAGAGATGTGATCGGATGAAGGGTCGTTGACACGGCGGCTCTGTTAAAATAGCACAACCCAGCTGTGGCTCACTGAGAGCCGGTGCAGAGGGTCAACTTTGTGGGCATGTTTGGTTCGGGCTTGACCTTACTTTGGTTTGCATTGAGATGGGACTTTGATCTTGACAATCTGCTCTTGCCTACGGCTGATCAACCTCAATGTTGCGGATTGCAGTGGGGACTGGGATTCTTCGTTCTATTTTGTCTTTCTATTTTATCCTTCCTTTCTCATCCCAGTCGTCACACAGGCTCCTCCCGGTAGGGCATTTCGGCTACTGTACCAGCAGTTGGAAAAGGG
>CAJNJA010016596.1:0-11290 GCA_905231915.1 Symbiodinium necroappetens | reverse complement strand
TTTGGCGAAAATCCTACTAAAACCACACGTTTGAGGCCCTGAAGTGAGGAGAAGCATGGCGTCAATTGTGGCACCGTCGGGTAGTAGTAATAGTAGTAGTAGTAGTAGTAGTAGTAGTAGTAGTGATAGTGGCAGTGGTGCTGGTGGTGGTAGTAGTAGTAGCAGCAGCAGCAGTAGGAGGAGGATGAGGCAGTGGTACGGCTTCGTCGTGGTGGTGGTGGTGGTTTTTGTGATATTCCCAACAGATACAAAAGCCGGTGTCGGCAGCTGCGCATGTCGGGGTCATCGTTGTTGTCCTTGCTCCTGCTGCTGTTGCTGCTGCTTCCGTCACTGCTGTTGTGGTCGTGGCTGTTGCATTGTCACTATCATCGCTAGACCCAGACCGATGAAGCACGCCGAACCTGCAATCCTCAACCCTCGGAGAGGCGGTCTGCGACCTCGACGCCTTCAAGAAGAAGAGTGGCGACCTACTAAGGCTCCAGCAGTGTGTGTCTCTAGGACTCCAGGATTCGGGTCGTAGGCTTAGGTCGAGACGTGATGACCAATACGACTCAGCAGGTCAAGTCTGGACATCCGAGCCCACTGCAAGGCAAAAAAAAAGTGCCACACCATGAAGGGACGTGGGACGTCCCAGAAATCAAACCCTCAACCCTAAACGGTTAAGTCCGAACCCTAAACCCGAAACCGTAACTCGGGACCCCAAACTCTAAGCCACACGGTCTCCCAAACTGCTTAACCCAAAAAGAAGAGAAGAGCAAGCCTTGAAGTGCTTAATTGCTTAGTTCCTGAAGTCAAAGCCCTTTGCGATGCTCTTTGTCCTTTTTTTTTGCCTAAAAGGTACCTTCGAGGCTCCACGAAGGATCCGAATGGCCCGGGGCGTATTTGGACGGCTGGCGAGGCGGAGTACGACTACAGGACCGCACTGTGCTGTACAATACAAGATGCTGAGCATTCAAGTTTGACACGCCGCGAGGGTTGGGGATTGTGTGAACCAGCGCAGTTATGGGTGGCTTCCTAAAGCTTGCAGGAATAAGCGCACGGCCAATGGCGGAGTCATGGTACCGCAAGCTTGGCTGCAGTCGGCCATGTGCATATGTACTTGAGGCCCCAAACTAATCTCGAGCTTCTACAGCCCCAAAGCTCGTCATGATACACGATGTCGTCGATGTGTAGTGTTCGGGCCGACGCTTGCCCACAGATGGATAGAGTATGCAAACGTATTTGTGCACATGCATGCCTGGATGCCGTCATGATATTCTGGGTGAGCTTTGCTCTCTGAGGCCGGCATTGCTGAAAGACATGAAGTCTCTGAGAGAATACCTACCTGGATTGCAGGAAAAGTATCCCAAGTTTTGTTTTGAGGAGTGAGCAACCATGTGATCACTCGCTGTGCAGGGCAAAAACCCGTGCAATAGCTGAGTTGACGGTTCACGGGTACGACCTCGAAAGTAGGAAGTAGGGTTGTGACCGTCCTAATTGGGGAGTCTGAAGAATGCCCGTCAATAAACCTACCCATGAACCTTCCAGTGCACTCTCTGAGGAGTCCTCCGAATTAATCTGATCTATCATCCGCCTGACATGGAGCTTCCGGTATCGCTAGATTCCCAAGCTACTTCCACTTGACTCCAGACTGTGCTTCTACTCCCAAGCAGCAGAGCAGGGTGCATCTGCCAATGGATGATCTGTTTCTGCTGCGCCTTCTTCAATATATTTTTGACCCGGGGAATTCAGGCGGCTTCTAAAACCACAGCTCGTTTAATGCCGCCATCCAAACCGAGATCGCAAGGCCCCAAAGGCATTAGATTGAATGCTCATGCGCTGCCCCTCACATGAAGGGTGCCTTTGCATCATTGAAGCGAGGAGCTGTCGCGTAGGTTGCAGGCGCTGTCTTGCAATGCGGCTGTGCTCGCTGACGGCCTACCGTGGAAAGTGATGTTTCACGGGTTTCTGGCAGGCACCATCACAGTGCCTATTCACTTCGTTCCAGTATCCAGACCGCAGAGTTCCGTTTCGTGGGCAGATGGGCTGATCTCCGCGCTGTTTCGTCTCTTGCTGAAGAAGATAAAAAGTCAGACCTGGTCTTAACTCCCAGAGCAATAGACTCCATGTTACGAAAGCCATTTGCTACATTACGAAGAGGCACAGAAAGCCAGGGGACGAGAGCGAGCTGGATTGTTGACACAGACGAATTAAGCCCCAAGTTCGGTTTCTGAAAATAGGGAATCTTAATATAAAGCCCAACAGCAGTGAGATCTCCATTATCAGGACGAAGTGAGAACAGCGGAACGCTTTCATACCCACAGTAGATGCAGGGGGATTTTGGTTGTACCAGGCTTCTTGAACGTCGCTTCTAGCGGTCAATGTTCGGCTTACTAGCCTTCTTCAGCGCAGATTCCTGCCGTCCTGCATCGCTTTCTGGCCTCAAGCCTACTCTAATCTCCATTTGAAAGTGTTTGCTAGCATGATGGTGCTGCGGTCCTCGACTCAGTCTCTGCAGGGCTTGCTGGGAGGTGGGCCATGCAGTCAGCCGCCCCCGAAACCCACATGAGGTTGCTTCTCGCCGTGGCCGGCTTCTCAGTCGGGTTTGCAGGAAAGCCAGGGGCCACCACGACCCAATGATTGCCACATGATGCGACAAGTATGCACAGACAGGGTCGCTGCATGTTTTGGCGGCAGGGTCGGTGATTTCTGCCCTGGTGTATCTTGAGCTTGAAGTTCTGGGCTCCGAGGTGCATGGTGCACTCCTGCGTGCCGCAGCGAATGAGGCCTCCTCTTCACAAATCCTGGCGCTTGCTCGGGTGACTTTTCAAAGCCTCCGCCAGTGCTTGCCCGAACCCAGAAGCTAGCCGATGAGCACGACTGAGTACGAGCCTAGAAGCGACGAGCATACACCAACAGCCAAAATACGCTCTCAGCGAGGCCGCTGGCTCCTGCCCCTCCGACAAGAAGGAGGATGGGAACCCTGACTAGACCTCCAAATCCGAATTCAAAATACGCAAACCCCAAATCCCCAACCCCACACACTGAGCTTCGTCGGAAGCGGGGCATTTAGGATAGAGGGAGACATCATGATGACTGTCTAGGGTTTTAGGGTTTCATTTTTTGTTGTTGTGGTTAGCACGAGTTGCGGATTCAGTGAGCAGGGGGCAGTTGCTGTCTTTCTCTATTCATTCGTGCAGTTGCACTGTACTCACGACTTCAAGATTGGGGTGCCCAAATGCTAAACCCTGAACCCCGAACCCTAAAGCTGAATCCGAAACCGCTAAACCCCGAACCCTGAATGCCAAACCCTCGGTGCGAACCGAGTATGGACCCTGTGACACCTGTCTCGAAGGGGCTCCCTCAAGCATGAACAGACTTAATATCGTCAGCGTCTTACTCTTAAAGCTCCGCCCCATGAACCCTTAACCCCAAGCAGTGAGCCCAAAGCAGTAAGTGACCCTGGGCATCCTAGTGCTGAGGATTCATCCCCACTTTCAGCTCCAAGCCCAAGATAGACTGACACTAAGAGGCATGCAAAGATGAATCGCTAAGTGCAGCAGCACAAGAGGGTCACGTGACGCATCAACGATCTGCAGCACTGCTAATGCTCATAAATAAGTAGCAACATTAATTCGAGTTTTGATTGTGCTGGTCGCCAGAGTGGTAGTGATCATCAAACCACGACAATGATGCCCTCGTCGTTGTTGTGGAGGTCTTTGTGTTTTGGCTGCGCTTGTGGTGGTTATTGTTGGCAAGATCAACCTGAATTTCAAGTATGATTTTGTGCATCCTGACTGAATGCCAGAACCGCCGCAACAGGATGCCTTCCACCCAAACGTCCGCAGGATCTATCTTCGTCCTCCCTGGCGGACCTCATCATCGCAGAGGAAGTCGACTCAGGGTTTGGAGTTCACAGTCGGCAGCATGCAGGGCCGCGGTATAGTTTCAGCGTGCAGCTGCAGTTTAGCAGGATTCGGGCAACTGCAGAGGTCTGTGCATCTGTTGGTCTTTTCTTTGAACATCATCGTATCACATCCCTCGTTTGGACATGTGGAGGCTCAAGCAAAGTCTTCTGTCGCTTGTCAACATTCGCCCCTCCGAAGCCATGCTGTTCCGGCTTCTCTTGGTGTTCATGGGCCTCTGTGCTGCTGTCCGCGAGGCATGGAGCTTGATCAACAGACTTTAATCCCCTGTTCAAGGCAAATTCCCCCGGGAAGGTTCGCGCAAGACAGATGGAAGATGTAGCGGATAAGACGTGTGCGGTAGGAGACAGTTGTAAGGAAAGCATGACAGGTGACTCACGAGATGACCAGTGATGTGACCAACGAGGTGACCAACGAGGTGACCAAATGGCCATGGACCAACGACAGGTTCACCAAAGAGAGGTTCTCTGTGCCACAAGACACAAAGAAGAAAGAGCGGTGGTGCTCCTATGCGAACGCGCGTGAAAAAAGCATTGCAGCGCAGCTTTGCAGCAGCAGTTGGGCCCGGTCGCTCAAGGCAACCTCGTAAGGATAGCTTCTACAGTAGACTGCATCACTTCAAACTACAGGGTCCAGTTCAGACTCGGCTGCATACAGAAGGGGCCAGGTCGCTGAACCACCCAGTGCCGGATTCTCGCCTTAATGAGCATCCGTTGCCAAGAGGCTTCCAACCCGAGAAAGACCCTACTCTTTCTATCCAGAAGGGTTTTGCTGCGAAGTTGTGCAGGACGAAGGTGAGCTTCCTTTGCATCTTCTGCAGAGACGGCAGATGCGAAGAGTCAAGGAACGTCCGTGGCCGAATGTAGCACACCACAGACCATTCACTTTGGAAGGCGTCGGTCTTAGTCTTAAGGCGCCCTTTCGGGCGGCGTGTTCTGTCTTGTGTCCATGTGCCGAAGACCTGGGGCCAATTTCGGAGCTTACTCCGAGGGTTGCCGGCCCTTTTCCCTCGCGGTTTCTCCCCAAATCTGGGCGAGTGAGGTGGGCTTCATGGGATTTAGTTGTGTCGCGTAGACACACTGAACCCTTGGTTCTCGAAGTCTGGCTTTTTCTCCTTTTCGCTCTCTGCAGGAATACCGCGAGGCGATGAGGGCCAGTGCTGCGGAGGCGCTTATTCTAGGTTCAGGGTTTTATCGGGTTCGAGGGTTTCTAGTGCGTCAGCTCTAGGGGCTGCAGGATTCGTAGGTAGCTCGAGTTTGGGGTGTTTTTTTAGGGCGTAGGGGCATGTGGCCCAGGGTCTAGCCGGATGAAGACTAAGCTTGCTCATGACTGCCCTGCACCCCTTAGAACCACCCAATAGTTGTCAGCTAAGCTCTAAATTCCTTCAGCCCTAAACCTTGAACCCTAAATTCTGTCAACCCTAAACCGGGGGAGAAACCCTAAACCCTAAACCCCTATAACCCTAAATTCTGTCAACCCTAAACTGGGCGACGGGAGGAGCCCCAAAGTTTCTTCGGGCCCCGAACCGCCCCGTAGGAGTCGTCCAAAGCTCGCTGGCCTCCGCCACCCTTTGACTTCGAGGACTATCTCCGTTTAGGGTTTAGGGTTTAGGGTATTGAAGCAGCAGTAGCAGCTAAGAAGGCAGGTGTCAGAAGAGTTGGAAATTCATGGTACCAGTAGAAGAGCAGTCAGAAGTTTGTTGGCGCCATGCAGTAGGAGCAAAGCTTGCAATGCTAGAAGTGTGGGGGGAATGAGAACTTCTTCGTTGCTGTTTGCTTTGTGGAGGACTCCTAATCGATTGCTGCTTGTTCAGGAATGATAGAAGCAGATCGCAGTGGCACTATGTCTACGAGGGCTGTTTATCGGGAATCTGGAAGCGCTTCCTTGGATTGGGCAGTTCCACACCTACGGCAACCATACATGAAACCTGGCTTCCACATTTGTTCGTTCTTTCATTAGGACACTTTGGGCCGGACGCATGCGATCGACGTGTGCAGATGGTCCGTTCCTAGGCCAGAACCTGAAGCCATAAACCATGAACGTCGTGAACACTAGACTCCTGTACTCCTCCCCACCTTCAGCATCTCGTTTGGGCCGCCGCCGTGCGAGGACCCCGGTGCCAAGTACAGTGCCTCGGTGCCACCTTTGCTCTCTCAAAGCTTTGGCCGCCGGCCGAACCCCCTCCAATCTCAAACTGGGCACTGAGGTGCTTTCATCGAGGATAATGAAGAGAGCAGACCACCGCCCCTAACGCCGACCCTCGGCTGCAGAATCTTTCTCTGCGAAGCAACTCTCCTTGCTTTCCGATACTTGCAACTGGGGCAAGCTCGACCTTAAAGCCTCAACACCCTGAACCATAAAGCCCTAAACCCCTGTTCAGGCCCTATAGCTTGAGTTCGTGCCTTTTTCATATGTAAATCTAGTGATGGCTTGTGCAGGAACTTGTTCATACTTTGACCGTCGCTGTTACTCCTCGAAGGGCCCTTGAGCTAGAGGTACAAAAAGTAGTGTCCGGAGCGCCATTGAATGCTAAGGGGCTATCTGCTAGAGCAGCCCTAGGAGCAGCAATCATTTAGGTTCGGATTTCGCTTGTGACTCTCAAACCACGATCAAGAGCAAGCTGAAAGCTCCACATGCAGACCTATTGGTTCAATGTCAAGCCCAGCTTTAGACTCAACTTGTTTTTTGCTTTTTGGGGCCCTCATCTTGATCCAGCAAATTTGCAGCCTGGAGCGAATCTTGTTTGGGCAGACCTTTCAAACAAACGCACCGATCACAATGCGACTTCAATCACGCGTTGTCGAAGCTTGCGACTTGGTGACATCAACACTCGGCTTGATAGTCGTTCGTACCGGATCCAGAGGCATCTCATCCCCATCCCGCGTGCAGAGTATTTTGGACGCTGATGGGACCTTACGAGCGAGACCTCCCACCACGATTGGATTTCTGGAGCATCTAGGTACGACCCACGATTGGCATAGGTGGTGCCTCATTTGCCGTCAGATCGATTGTAGATTTTGTGGTTTACGGCTCACGACATCCATGGACCCCAGCATGCAACGCTGCCCCACGAACATGATGCATGATGGATCTGATTTCTGTAGGTGTTCATTGTACGCACTCCTTTAGCTTTGAGCGGACAGACCCGGGATGGTGTTGTAGCTGCCGGCTAGCTCTCAAGATGCACTCCGGCAAAGCAGCGTGGCGTCGTGCAGCGAAGGGATGCAAGGCTTTCACTGAGAGTGAGAGGATATTTTTTCACTTGTTTGGCCATGTTGCGACGACAGCAGCCCCCCCGTGAAACTGCCCAAGCCTCACCCCCCTTGGCTCGAAAAGTCACCGACCACGCGTTTCCGCTTCTCCCTACACCCATTGCGTCGTCGTCATTGGGTCATCCTCCAAGGATGGTGGTCAAGGCCAAGCCCACGAGGAGGCGTTCCCTGGACCTCCATTTCAACGCAGCCACCGGGCTGGCACTGGGAGGTTCAGGCGTATTGAGAAGCGCACTGGTCTTGTCAGGGCTGCAATTATGGACCCTTGCTGTTACGGAGATATCAAGCCCATTGGTTCTTGGTCACATGTCTGTATCAACTGCCAGGGGAGAGGCTCAAACTGCTACCGGCTAACGTAGACGTAGAGCCACCTTCGACAGACAACATATTATGTGGATCATCTCATGCACCAGGCAAGAATTCCCGAGTTTTTAGTAAATCCCATCGAGCCTGAGAATCCTTCAGGTGATGGCTAGCTGCGGCTCGAAGATCAGTGATCCGAGTCGCTGCACGAAGGCAGGTTTCTTTTCCATGAGACGGTCTTGGTCGGAGCTGTTCTGAGATGTAGTTGACGGCGCACAGTAAAGTGGGCGCGGAGAATTTCAGGTGTGAGCACCCTTTCATGCTGCTGCGAGCATTTCTACCACCGCATGACGGTTGGCTCAAGTGCAGTCTGCTTGTTGTTTGTCAAGATTGCTCGCTTCCAAAGCCATGTTGTTCCGGATCCTGTTCATGCTCGTGGGCATCTGTGCTGCTGTCCGCCAGTCCCAGGCATGGAACTTCATAACTTAAGAGCAGATAGACAAGCAGGAGCCTTCGACCCTCGCCCTCAAGGTGAATTCCCCAAGAAAGTTCGCATGAGGGACAGCTCCTCCTCGTCGGCGGAGTCTTTCAGCTTCTCGTGCTGTGCGGACTGCCTTAGTCCCTTGCACTCTGCACCGGACCTCCTAAATCCCTGTGCAAAACCGTGAAATCACTAAACCTCTCTTCAAAAGCACCGGACAATCGTCCAAAAAACGTGCACACCGGAATCTCTCAAAAGCATTCTCGATGCCCTGTCAAGAAGCTGCAAAACCATCCAAGCCCCCCCAAGCTACCTCTGTTGACCTCCGAAGCCCGTAACACCTGTTTACAATCAGTCACCCCCTCTTGAACCCCTTAAGGCCTCAAGACCCCACACAGCTCGAAGACCTAGTCTTGTGGTTGCAGGGTTCAAGCTTCTTTTGGGCTTCGTAGGCTGCTGACCGGAGTTTCTTCTCGTTGGCCTTGGGGCTCAGGCCCCAAGGCCGAATCTCAACGCCCCGAATTGTCCAAACCCCCAGAGGGGGCTGTGGAGCGGGTCATAGCGGGAAGCATCGAAGCAGGTCGACAAGCAGGTCGAGAAGGTGACCGACGAGACCAACGAAGAGTGGGGTGCTGACTATGCAAAGGTGTGGCGGTGCTACTGTAACCAACGTCCGTTTGCGATCTTCGAAAGTGAGAGCCGTTGCATAAGACTTTGTACCTACAACTGCAAAAACAGCGGTGCTTACGGTGCATACCCAGCTGGAACGTGTTCTCGCGAATCCAAGCGGTGACCGTCTGCGGAGACCGTAGCTTCCTCTACCACTTTGGCTCCCGGCGAGACGCGTGAAAAGAACCGCAGCGAATCTCTGCGACACCCGGTAACTTCAGTCCAACTTGGCCACCCAAGCCTGTTTGGTTGCTAGACTACCAGACGACACTGTCGACCTCATCACCTTAAGCTACAGAATCATTCCAGTCACTGGAAGGACTCTCACAAAGGACCGTGTTCCCGAACTCTTGCTTGGTAGCTCAAAACGTGCACGGACGGAGAGGATTTATTGAGCTAGAGTCGGGAACTCATCAGCCGATTCAGGTTTTGGAGTTCAGGGTGTGAAGTCTGCAGCCTTCGGGTTTAGAGGGTTTGGGTTCTTGGTCTAGCTGCAGCTCCTACCGCAGGTATCGAGGTTTGATTCTGATTGCCGCTGGTGGCTAGCATGTCTATTAGCTTCAAACAGCTTCCACTCTGTGTAGTTTTTGGATGTTTTTGGTGCATGATCATGCACTCTTCGTTTGGGGTGTTCATGTTTCGGGGCCCTGCAAGCGATGGCAAGGCAGTGGAGCAGTCTTCAAAGAAAGTCTTCCTCCAGCTGCACTTCCAGGTCGGACACGTCGCGCACGCTGGCCCTTGGCCTTTGTCGTTCCCGCGTATAACACGGTGTGCAATCTGCAGGCAAGAATGGACGAGACCGTCCCGCCTTTGACCACGAAGGACCCATGAGAGCGAGCAGCGGGACTCCATCTTTTTGGCCATTGATGAACTAGAGTAGCCTTAGGCCCTTTAATCTTGCGTCGATCCACGTTTCGACACGAGGGATTCTACGGCCCAATGACATCGCAGGATTGGATTTGTCTCTTTCCCGCGCCGGTCTCATGCAGTGTTTGCAGCGATGTGGTCGGAGCAATTTCAAGGGTCCGATCCATGTAGCCGGTCGAGTTTGTTGAACCCCCCAAGCCCAGACGGCTCACTTCCCAAAGATGCTGCAAGCAAGGCACGACCTCAAACTCTAAGCCCTAAAGCCTAAACCCTGACACCTGAAACCAAAACCCTAAATCCTGCACAACCGGTCACTGCGACGCACTGCCTTCGCGGAAAGCCGTGGCCAGGAGGCGAAGAGCTTCGAAGACCGCTTCCAGGACCTTCGGCTTGTCTGGCCTGCTATGATGAGCAGTGAGGTAAACCCTATGCCCTAAAACCACTAAACCGTCGTCTGCCTAGAAATATCCCTGGCATCGAAGGGCAGACAGAAATCCCATTACTTCTGTGGCTTTCCGTGTCGTCTTCCCTCACGTTCGAAGATATTCCGGTAACGGACATTATAATCACATTAGTGTTATTATTGCTATTACTACCACTATTATTACTCTTAGTACTACTGCTCTTCCCAGTACTGTTATAGGATATTTTGTGTTTATCATTCATTATGGCCATTCCTTAGCATTTTTAGTGTTGTCGTTGTTGTTGCGGTTGTCATCTCCATCTTATGCTCTCATCATTATCACAGTGATCGTTCTTATCATATCGGTGTTCCTACGGTTATTGCTATGTTTTGCTGCGGGTGGTGCTGCAGATTTTTTTGTTTTATTTGTTGAGGCGGGGGGAGCTGCGGAGCGTGGTATGCCCTTTCAGGAGCTGGTCGTTGGAGACTCGAAGAGCTCCCTGGCCAGATTTCGCTGAGCTCAGTGGCTCCTCAGGCCTAGGCCCACAACCCCACACCTCTGAACCCCAAATCCCTAAACCCTAAGCCCGAAACCATAGTCTAACTAACAAAGCCCGGGCATGAGCCTTCTGGCGATTCTTGCGGTTGAATAAAATAGTTCCAATGGGGACGGAACCAGTAACGATAGCTGTTGGTAATGATAATCACAATACCAAGAATAGCAACGATACTCGGAATGGTAATAGCAGTAGCAGCAATTCTAGTAGTAGTAGTAGTAGTAGTAGCATCAGCAGTAGTAGTAGTAGTAGTAGTAGTAGCAGAAATAGTAGTAGAAGTAGTAGTCGAAGTAGTAGTAGTAGTAGTAGTAGTAGCAGTAGTAGTAGTAGTAGTAGTAGGAGTAGTAATAGTAGCAGCAGTAGCAGTTGTAGTAGGTGTAGTAGTAGTAGTAGTAGTAGTAGGTAGTAGGTAGTAGGTAGTAGTAGGTAGTAGTAGGTAGTAGTAGGTAGTAGTAGTAGGAGTAGGAGTAGGAGTAGGAGTAGGAGTAGGTAGTAGCAGTAGTAGTTAACAGCAATTCTAGGAGGAACAATGACAAGGGAAATGATACTTAGAATAGTGGCGAGGCGGCGGCTGCTGCTCCTGCTATTTGTACGACGACGACCTACTACTGTTCACTACTACTGCAACCACGACAGCGACTACCACCACGAGCGCTATTACGGATACTCCTACTACTACTACTACCACCACTACTACTACTACTACTACCACCAGTACTACTACTACTACTACTACTACTACTACTACTACTACTACTGCTGCTAACGGCTGCGGCTACGGCTACGGCTGCGGTTACGGCTACGGCTGCGGCTACGGCTACGGCTACGGCTAC
>CAJNJA010016592.1:0-10000 GCA_905231915.1 Symbiodinium necroappetens | reverse complement strand
CCTAACCCCTAAACACCGGGTTGTGTCGCCGAGCCCTCAATCGCTTAACACCCAATAGAAACGACCACAGAGCCCTGACACGCAACTTAAGCCAAACCATACCCTAAACATCCAAGTGCCCCTTTGGTGTATACTTGGGCCCAAAGTATACTTGACCCAAAGGTTCCGAAAAGGAACTACATGAAGGCCAAAGCGTTTACTAAATGTGCACATGGACCCTTAGGGTAGCAAAGAAACGAGAAAAGACATTGAAAACAACATAACGGTACAGTCTCCACAAAACCTCAGAAAGCTAGGGTGCTTTACGTAAGTGTTTTTGCAATAGGGGTTCCATTAATTGGAGTCCCTATGGGCCGGCTTTTACTCCCGCTCGAACCTTGCGAAATCCATGTTGTCGGAGCTGTTAAAATCAAGAAGCGTGGAAGGCCCAGGAAGCCCGAAACTTTTCAAAGCCCGCCCGACAGCCCTACTTAAAGGTTCATAGGGAGTTCGAAACAAGGGTTACAAAGGGTATAGATAAGGTAGCTATACTTACAGTTAGTTATAAACCCAGTTAAGTACTTATAACTGTACTTACTAAGTCCCAAGCACCTCCAAGTATCTCTAGAGCTTAGGGCGTAAACACTACCTGAAGCCGTAGCACAAGAAAAACTTTAAACCCTAAGCCCTAAACCGCGTTCAGGGACCACTCTGAAATTGGACAAAAGCGTCCTCGGCCCGAACACCTAAACCTGGTTCAACCTGACCCAAAACACTAAACTTAAAACCCTAAACCCTAAACCCCAAACCCTAAATCCTAAAATCCTCTAAACCCTAAACTTAAAACCCTGGCCCTAAACCCTAAACTTAAAACCTTAAGCCCTAAATCTGAAATCCCAAACTTTCAACCCTGCTTACAGGCACCTACAGCACCAGAGCTCACAGAGAGTGCCCCGGAGGTCCATTTCCTGGCGTTGAATGTAGTTGGGTTTAGGGTTCAGGGTTTAGGGTTGGCCTTGAATGTAATTGAGTTGCTCTAGACCGGGGGGGGGGCTATCTAGGGCGTTCAAAACGTCGCAAGGGCACTCTCAGTTCTGTGGCCTTGGCAGGGGTTTAGGGGATTTCAATTGGGTTCTGTCAGGATTTAGGGTTTAGGGTTCAGGGTTTGGGGTTTAGGGTTCAGGGTTTAGGGTTCAGGGTTTTAGAATTCAGGGTTTAGGGTGTGGATTGGGGCTGTGGGCCTGTGGGTTGCAGTGTTTACGTTAAAGGCCTTACGGCCTTCCCGGCGCCACCGAGGAAGAGGAGCCTCTAAAGGAGTCATTGTAGCCTTAAAGGAACCCCTACCCTAAGGCCCTAAGGACTCAGATTTTAGGGCTTTTGGGCCCAAAGACCATACTAAAAAAAGGCTTTATGGCTATTTTGAGCCATAGGGTTAGGGGTTTAAGGTGGTGAGGTTTTTCACTATCGGCAGCCACACAGAAAATGCAGCAGACACACCGAACACGGTTCAGGGTTTAGGGTGAGGGTTTCCTTAGCCAACAGAATAGAGGGTTCTATCAGGGTTTCCAGAAGGCTTACTATAGAAGTTCTAGACTCTCCTAGTACAGGGGCCGCAGCAAAGATAATAGAGGGTTATAGTTATGATTGTTGATTGCGTTTGAGGCTTGTGATCCGCATTTTACAGCGGTTCCTAGCAAACAGAAGAGGACTGTCGGACGCCACTAGACCCATACTACAGTCTAGGTTCCTCCCTAGTTCCGTTTTGTGGTCTTCTTAATCCTAGACTTTGCCCTACCGGTAGGCGCCATAGTAGTTCCTTTTTGGGATTACCTTATAGGATCCTAAAGATAAACCACAAAAAGGATCTACTATGGAGCCTATGGGTATGCCCTAGCTTGAGACTCGGGTTCGCCCTAAACCCTAAAACCTAAAACCCTAAACACTAAGCCCCAAGACTCTACCTGGTGTTCGGCGTGGGCCCTTTTTTTTGGGATGCCCAAATCTGTCCTTGAAATTAGACCTAGACCCATTTCTTTGTGACAATCAGAAGCGATCAACTGATTCAGACCTCGAATTCACACACCACACAGTTTAGGAAGATTCGGACCTGTGGCTGATGTTCGGATTAGATTCGGACCCCGGCTTTCTGAATAAGTCTGCGCTGGAAGCTTCACAGAATGAAAGTGAGCTACGATAACACGCCCAAAGCAAAGTCGAAGCAAACTCCATCCCTCCTTTCAGCGGCTCAGAGCTTCGAGCGACTGGTTGGCCACGCACAGGCAAACACCAGGGCATCAGCTCATGGGTTTAACTATTGGTTTGGGAATCTTTAGATACCGGGCCCTAGTCAACATTTATTTGTGGGAATATAAGGAAACCGTTGCACTACGCAGTCGTTGTAAATACGAAACATTGCTGCTGATGCCTGCCGCCCTGCGTGCTGCTGGCCGTTGCTGAATTTGCAGGCAGGAACCAGGGCTTTGGGGCAAAACTCTAGTGATGGCTACAGTCATATGAATCTAACACAGCAAGCTTCACTATTTCAACCATGTATTTCCACAGACTACAAGCCCAGCTTCTCGAACTCCAAATGATAGCGGATTAGCATTCTTTGAAGAGTTCGATGGCCGCACGTTCTGGCGGCCACCCGCCTGGAAATTCTACTACACACTCCGATAAAGTCTTCCGATAGATCGGTCAAGTAGGCTGCCGGAGAAATTACTGCAGGTGCGCCAGTTCGAAGAATCGTTTCAATTCGAAGCCCAACATGTCGGAACATATGAAGAGCAGGTTCCAAATGGAACAGAAATTTGGCGAGCTTGCTAAACTCTCGCGCCAGGAATGTGTAGCTCTGACAAAACAACTGCACCGAATCAGCAGCTGCTTGCGCCAAGAGCCCATTCTTGTGGATGATCTGGAAGAAACGTAGAATGCTGCAGCATGCATCTTCCATTGCTCTGAAGATATGCCCCTTCTCTGGGTCACTCAAATAGGTGACCCCTGAACGCCCTGTCCCGTCCGGCTTCACAGCCCCCTGTCGCAGCACCAACAAAAGCCACCGTGCCAGCATCAGAGAATCTGCAGCTTTCCAGCCTTGGTTCGGCAAGATCCAATAAGAAAGCACAGCCAACATCGACGGACCATGTATGTATGTATGTATGTATGTATGTATGTAAGTATGTATGTATGTATGTATGTATGTATCTATGTATCTATGTATATTACATCGGAAAAAAGAATTATAACCACATTAAGCAATCATAGGCATTGCAAGGTTCCGCCCCACGGGTAGCTTGTCCGGCGAGGCCAGTGGAAACCTTCTTTGGAAAAAAGCTTCAGATGTGGTGTTTGCCTGATCTCATGTTTGCAGCACCATACAAAATCGCTGTGCGAAAGCTCCAACAGCGAAGCCATGCTCTGAGCACTGCCATTAAAGATGTCCCAGTCGCCCAATGCCACCACACATGAGGCAATGAAATGCCGGGCCACGCCCAGCTTCACCAAATGCATGCAGTCCGATCTGAATACCTTTTCCGGCTCCTGCAAGCTGAAAGGTATGGGAAGTACGCACGATGGATTTCGATCCGTCCATGGCCGTTCTTGGCAAATTGTTCCATGCCAACTTGCCGAACTTCGCATATCTTCCCACATGTGGCCAGGTGTGCCGGCCATGCACAAGTGGCAAACTCCTTTGTTTCCAATGATTCGCAAGAAGCTTCTAGTGAAATTCCCGATTTTGTTGAGCGCTGGAGCGTCTCCCTTAACACCTATCAAAATGGGGAACCAGGTCTCCCCATTCCGATCTGTGATTCCTGAAGTGAACAGCTTCGCCAAATCTTGCACAGGAGCACCGAATGTATCGTACCAGAAATGCTTTTGCTTCTTTTTGTATGCTCCATGAGGAAGAACATACAGCAACAGCCGAGAAGTTAGCGACGACCCACGTCCAGTGTGGTCCGATGCTTCCCAGAAAGTTTGGCTGTTCCAGCCACGAGCTTTCGCAAGTTTCTCACAAGCAGAAAACGTCTTTAGACCCCACAATGTCTCAAGGGCCACGACCTGTATTGGGGCCTTCCGCAACCCACGTCCTTCGTCAGCATAGATACAAATGGGGAAACATCGATGCAGTCGATTTCCATGAACCTGGAATACCTGATGGTCCGCATCCTCGTACCTGTAGCCTTCCCAGAAGCTTTGCAGGAAGGCATCCAAAGCGAAATGGTTTCGATCAAAGCCACCAAACAGAATATGAGGCTTTTTGCAAAGGTAGAACTCCAGGATTCTGGAAGGCAGGCACATTGGAGCAAACAGAATACCCTTGTTAAAAAGGTATATATCGATGGGAAGGGCCATACCCCACTCCCTGATGATTCGGTGTAGTCCAGACTCAGCATGCGGCAGGGACGGCACAGACAGCTCCCGGATCCCTCGCAAGAGCAGCGGCTGCTCCTCTTCTATAGCTTTGGCAAAACGTACCACGTTGGCTGCAGGATCCTTATCTTGTGCATGGAGGTTTGCAGTTTGCGCTTATTGAGGCCTTCTCGAAAACTGCACCCGAAACTTTTGGACAAGCTGCTCCCATCGCCAAAGCTTTCACGAGCTTCTGGGCCGTTGGCCCCGGCGTCTGTCCTGCGCAGGGTATGATACATGCTACGGCGCTACCACCGTTTGTGCAACTCATCCTTGCCAGGGCCATGCGAAAGAGCTGCACGCACCGCTTAAGCTATCAATTGCTTTGCCCAAAGTCCCAGCATAGCTCTTGCCGGGTTCTTCCCCGTGACTCTTGCCGAGTCGTACACATGACATCAAGAAGTGCACTGGCTAGCTCAGCATTTCAGCTCTATGCTAGCACTCGCACATCAAAAGGGGCTCTTAAAGGTCCCGTGAACAAACTTTCCAAAAGTCATGGCCCTCGGAGCTGGTGATGCAAGCAGCTGAATATGAAGTCGATTGAGTGTCAAAGAAACAGTAAGCCACTTTGTGTATCGGGGCTACCGAACAACTATAGCCCGATAGTACAGAAGCACACTAGGCCTGCGCTTGCTTACCAGTCTTGCGCTTCGTGGGCGCGGGTGGGGCTTTTGGTTCAGCCTTCGCCTTTGCCGGCTGCGCTTTGCGCTTCGGCGCATGCACCTTTGCACGCCCCTCCAAGCTCACCGACTCCAGAGCCCTCGGATTCGTTAATCACATGTATATATGTCGTTAGGCTGCATGTAGATCAATGTTGTCTCCTACACGAAGCCTCAGAAAATTAAAACTGCACAAGATTCGCTCGTTTTGCCACCTTGAACTGCGCCCTGAGGACATCGAGCCTTATCTGTTTTTGTCTAAGTCGACCTAGGAAAAGCACAGCAAACTGAACCAGAGTGACTGAAGACGTGTCGCTGCTACAGCTACTCACTAATCATGCAGCAGGGTTTGCCAAGCGACGACTTGGATGTGAAGCCGTCAACTGCTCCGTCCAAGTAAGCGGTATCGATCGCATCGTGGCAATCATCGAAGGTGTTGATGATTTTCTGGATTTGCTCAATCATCCTCGGTGGGATCAAGTTTGTTTGGGTTTATGTGTGTTGCTTTGGCTTGGGGCGACAAGTTAAATCTAGGGATTTGCAGGACCTCCACGACAAGGATGTATAGTATATGTACTTCGGCTACATTTGAGGTCGATGTTCATTTCCAGCTGTTGCCTGCGCTTGGCTCCGGTTTCGGCAGGGCTGAGCCTACTTGGGTTTGGGCTACTTCAGTAGGGCTAGATCAAATTCCCCCTAGCATCATGACGGTACCACCGAAAGACCACATGGCCCGACGTCCTCAATCAGACCCTTCAATGATGTGGCTGGAGTCCTATCGAACCTACCCAGTACATCAAGCATAACACCTCAACCCCGAGGGCTCAGAACAGTTAGCTAGTCAGTTAGTCATAGTATTCTCGTTGCGCCCAGAGAATATGCTTGAGTTCATATACAAGAGCATATAACAGGCTTTATAAAACCCTGACCTCAAACACGGTAGATGAAGAAGGCCCACTAGATTTAAGGCGATGTGCTTGCAGATCGTTTTGCTCCGGTCCGCCACAGGGACGACTTCGAGGCGACCCAAAACTTCGGCCATCTTGAGGGATCTGGTCTGAACAGCCTTAAGGTAAAGGTGGGCAACATCTTGAGGCTTCTTACCTTCGAGTGTAGGCAAGCCAAGGTCATCTTCCGGAGGTCCAGATGTTCCTTAGCATACGTATGCCGACAATGTAGTACATGGGCACATGAGCTTCAAATCCTCCAAAACACATCCCGATGCTGTGAAGAGTCCAGAAGCCGAAGTACCACTCCCACTCCCGTTGTTTAGATCGAAGTTGGCTAGAGAAGAGAAGTCGACGTCCTTGCCCAGAACGACTTCGTCTCCATCCTGTTCGACCTCCTGTTGGTAGGAGATTTCCTCCGACTGCCGGAGGAGTTGGCTTTGGGTCATGGAGGCCGAGCATCGCGTTTCAAGCCAATATTTGAAAGGCTTTTTGGGATTGTAAAAGTCCGCCTCGGATGATATGCTCGGAATATATGCAGGTGAGAAACGATTGCGAATCATGGGCTCATGCTGGGACTCTTGAATTGGTGTGCAGCTTTGTGACACGTCGGAAGGAGTCAGGATGCGCATTGCCAAAGGCGACTACCTCCTGGATTCGCTCCCTGAGCTAGGGCGATGACTTTGGATAGTGCATGCTGAAAAACCAACACAGGTCCAATACATACGTAGTGGATTGTTCTAGATAGCGACTGAGACTCTCCGGAACACCGTTGTCTTGCATCTCCTTGACTGTATAAAAGTCTCCCGTGATGTCCATGGAGATTTTCTTCTCGCGTTCACTCAAGATTGTCACTTGCTTGAGGAAGTCCTCCTCACACAATGCATGCATCAGCTATCACAGTGTATCAGCATGGGTTTTGCTAGCTAGGATCGATGCACTCCTTGTTGAAGCGGGCTTTAATAAGGAGTGTGAGGAGCTTCTCCCTCTCCGCCCCTCCATTGACATACTTCTCCCGAACCTCTTTGGGGACTAGTAGACGTCCGTTGGCTTTGGGAGTGCACATTCTGCGGAGGCGCTGTCTGGCTGCCTCATGGCCGACATGATTGCCATCTTCATCCTCGCAAGCTGCACACTCCTCCGTCTCAGCTGGAGGCGGGACGTTGTTTGCGTTTGAGGCGGCCCTTGCAACCTCACGGTCAAACTGTTCCTGAGGGTTGTGCTCAGCATACTTCTGTGCCAAAGGCATCAGCTTCGCGATCATAGCTTTGAGTCGGGCAATCTCAGCAGCATTGGGATCAGCTTCACTCGGGGAGGGAGCCTTATCTGGAGCCTCCGGGACCAACTCTGGGTTTTCGGGAACCTCAGGGCCCTGTTGGGGGGCCGGCTTTCCTACCACGGCCTCTAGGATCTCGGGAGCAGCTGAAACCTGGAGCGCCTGCTCCGCCTCTGCAGATTCAAGGGCTTTCCCCGGACCCTTCACACCCGCCGTGCACGAGGTTGCGCTGACAGCCACTGGCGGCGGTTGCACCTGGGATCAGAAGTCTTGGGTACGAGTCAGGAGGTGAACATCAGGGATACAGGTTTGTGTTTGTGGGGCAATACCCAAGTTACCAAACAGCACACTTCGCCAGGGCCGAGGGTCGTGATTGGCACGGTTTGTAGCTTTGTAGCAGGGGCCTTTCATGTTTTGGGGTATGTGTGTGCATGCACGTGTCTGTCTGTAACCCTTTATAATATATGAATATATATATATATAAGTATGTATACCAAGACCATACAGACATGCACATACTTATATGTATCTGTATAGCATGCATGCATGTGTGTGTGTGTGTTTGAATGAATGAATGAATGAATGAATGAATGAATGAATGAATGAATGGATGGATGGATGGATGGTGGTTGGGCGGTTCGGTGGTTGGGTTTTTGGGCGGATGGGTGGATGAGTGAGTGGGGTGAGTGGGGATACACAGCTATACATAAATATAGATGGCCGGTCTCCAGGTATGCAGGACTCAGGATCAAGGTTCATTCGAGCTACGACAGCATCCTCGTCGTACGGGTCTATCGTGGTGGGGCATTGCGGCGAGAACTCCATGGCCAGTGTGTCCCCAACCCTAATTGGGCTGACCTGCGTCTCGGCTTCTGCCAATGCCTCCGCTAAAGACTTCGTGGCGGTTTTCGATGGAGTCTTCGCAAGGGTCTTCGATGGAGTCTTTGCGGGGGTCTTCGACGGAGTCGCGACAGGGCTCTTTGCTGGAGAGGCAAACAGATGCTTTGGTTTCGCAGGGGAAACCAACATCATAGCAACATCGTACCCATCATCTAGCACAGCCAGGGTCTTCTCAGCAGTGTCTGGGGCAGGGCTGCCGAGTTGATCTTTCAAGGCTGTGAAGAGCACTTCGTCGTTCTGTAAGAGGGTCTCCGAGACTTGGGTCTCAGTCATCTTCGAAGTCTCAACCGTGTCCCCCGTCACCCCCGTCTCGCTATCGTCCGCTTTGCGCCTCTTCACCACAGGCTTGGGGGAAGGCGTGGCTCCGGCCTCGCGCTTCGCGATCTCCAACTGTGCCTCGACAGCCTCTTGCAATGGGCTGAAAAGATATAGTCGGGCATTTGGAATGGTTTACTACAGTGCCGAGTCGAGCATCGACAAGACACAGAACAACGAACCATTGAGCCCCCGAACTAACTATTCACACTCAGCAAACAAACCCACACCTCAATCTCAGCTTGGGCCAGCTCCTCTTTCACCTGCTGCAGCTCCACCAAGGTAAGCGCTTCCTCGACGGTTGCAGAGCTGAAGGCCCTCGAGACAAGGTGTTTCGGCTTCTGTGGCTTGGGGGTGGCCTCCGACATTGTCTTAGCCGGAAGAGCTCAGGAAGCACAGATCAGAGAACAGATAAACACTTGTTTGATCCAGAAGCCACAACAAAAGCCACGAAAGTGTAGCAGCAGACTCGCTCGCAAGCAACATGTTGGCTTGCTGCCCGAACGTGCACAGCCAGCTGCGAAGACGGTATCGTTTTGCATTGGTGGGATTATAATGAATCCCTACGATTGGAGCACAGCAGTAATTTCGGGGGCCTCCTGCAGGTACATCCACGACCCTACGTACCAGTAGGATATATGAGCCCAATGCATATATATATATAGTTTAGGGATAGGGGTTTAGGGTTATATAGGGCTATAGGGTTTATATAGGGTTTAGGGCCAGGGATATATATATATATATATACACAACCCAAAGGCAAATCTTGTCAGGAAGCTTCCAGCAGGCCCCCAGTCAAAGAGTGTCGCCACTGCAATTAAGGGACTCCGTTGCTAGCATTCCATCCATCTCAATCAATAGTTTTGCTGGGACGGCCATCATTTCCGGTTCTACACGTTGTGTTCTAGCCCAGGTAAGGAAGTTCAGGGATATATAGGATGTTAGGATACATATATATATATACACACAGGAAGATAGCTGGATTGGGTTGTATAGGCCAGAGACAACTTGATTCAAGCACACAGTTATCTGCCGTTGAAACACAACTAAATTGAGATGGAACAGAGGCAACGGAAAACGAGGTATAGATGGCCGGACTCTTGCTGTCGAAAGCACATCTACAAAGTTCATACTGAATTAGAAGGTCGACGGTCTCCCGGCTCCGAAGTCACGCTGCTACGCCTTGGTACTCCTAGCAAAAATCACGCGCAGAAAGCCCTGCAATAAAGCCTTGCAAAACCTCACGTAGATACACCGATTTGCCGGGGCGGAGGGTGGCGTGGGGTGGGGTGGGGAGGGGTGGGGGCCTTGAGTTTGTGGGTCCCGGAAAGAGGGTGTTTCGGGACCCACAAACTCCCCCCCTACTTCCTGCCCTGGACCCACAAACTCCCCCCCTACTTCCTGCCCTGGACTTGCTGGCCTCCTCCCCTGACTCGGCTGATGCTGATGATGCTCGCCCTGGCCGCCTTGAGTTTGTGGGTCCCGGAAAGGGGGTGTTTGGGGACCCACAAACT
>CAJNJA010016591.1:0-10244 GCA_905231915.1 Symbiodinium necroappetens | reverse complement strand
TTGCAAGGCAGAGTCATCCAACAGCTGGTCCGAAAGCCGACTACCTGGATGCTTTGTTGAGAAGGGGTCAGGATTCAATGTTTCGTTGTGTTTTGAAGGTGGTAAGTGGGTTTAGAGAGCCTGCTCGGAAGCTCAAGCCTCAAAAGCCTGAGCCTTAAACCCTAAATCTTAAACCAATCTCGAAGCCAGCTTGGACCCTAAAACTTGAGTTTCTAAATCCCTGAATGCTGAACCCCTGGTAGAAGACTTCTGTACGGCTCAGTTGTGGGAGGTATCTGCTATGGAATGTAGGGCGTAGGATTTGGACCGGATCTTGATGTAGGGATCCTGAGAGGCAGGACCCCGCTCTATTCAGAGATTCTCTCGACCAGCAGGCGGGTTTCTACAGCCTGCAGAAGTAGAGAACTTAAGCCCTAAAGTTCGAAAGAAGTGCCCAGAAGTGTTGGATTTGTCAGTCTTCTTCGTCCTGGTGGGGATAGGTTTCGGTTTCTTCTGGTCATCGTACAGATGCGGTGCAGAAATTATCGAGATTCATGCGTTCCTTTCCCACCTTGATGTTCTGAAACCTCCATTAGTGTAGGGGCAGCACTTTTTTTTTTTTTTTTTGGGGGGGGGGGGCTCCTTATTATAGTTATAGTATCACATACCCCAAACCCTATTCTAATTGTTAAGGCCCCTATGTTGCAGCCTCAAAAGTAGCCCTTATAGAGACCCCTTTAAAGGAACCCACCTAAAATGCCTATTCTTGTTAAGGCCCCCACAGTCTCTCCGCCTCTCTTGGGAGTTTTGGGGGCTTCTTGTGCCCGACCAGAATTGAAGAGTTAAGGGGATTCATGCAGGGGCCTTAGTAAATAATTAGAATAGGGCTTTGGGGTATACTATACTATAATTACAATAAGGAACCCGCAACAAAAAAGTGCAGGTATGTACTTAGACCTCTATGTTAGGCAGCGGCATCAGGGTTTGGCTGGAGGTTCGGGGCTTGGATCTTAACCCTAAATCCCTAAACCCCTAAAACTCTTAAACCCTAAACTCCTGAACCCCTGAACCCCTATACCCTAAACCCCCAAGGCCCCGATCCGTTAACCTGTGGGGGATCAGGTTGAGGCCCGGTGGCAGGGCATGGTGCGCCACCTGGGTCGTTCTCGAAAGTCGGGTTCGCTTTAGACTGGGCTCGTGTTAAGGGATTTTATTTAAGATACCATAATGGGGATCTACAGCAAATAATATGGCTTCTGTATTATGGCAACTTCAATTAATTAAATCGCTTAACAAGAACCCAGTAGAGGTCCCAAAGATACTACCCATAGGCTCCTTAGCAGCTCCTTTTTTTATAGGATCCTAAATACCAACCACAGAAAGGAACTACTCCGGAGCCTATGGGTAGACACCCCCCCCCCATAGAAAAGGACCCGACCCTGAGAGGGACCCTAGTTTAGAGAACTAGAGACCCTAAACCTAAAACCCTAATTAAACCCTAAGCCCTAAACCCTGAGATGGACCCTAGCTTAGAGAACTGCACACCCTAAAACCCTAAAGCCCTAAACCCTAAACCCTACGAGGGACCCTAGCTTCGAGAACTGCACACTGCTGGAGTTTGGCTTTTTATGTTTTGGATTTCTTGGCTCCTCTTCTGGGGCCTCCTCGGATGTGCGAGAGGGCTGAAACCTTAAGCCGAAGCACCCAGCTTTTTAAGGTTCCTTAATATATGACTTCCCTTTATGACTTCTCTTAATTAAAAAGGGTAGGTTGTTTGGGGTTAAGGTAAATCATGATTCCTATGCCTATACCCGAAACCCCAGAACCTAAACCCAATATCGGCTACGCAGACCCCAAAATACGACAACGCTCTCTCCACAGCCCAAATCTCTTAGGCTTCGCGGTAATTACTGCATTTACAGTCAACTCCCCTATGTTAGGCCCATGACCCTGGTAGGGAGCAGTGGAGCAAGTTAAATTCAAGTTTTGATACGAGCAGGTTTCGAGGTTCTAGGGTTCGAGAAGGGTTAAAGCAAGTGCAAACCCCTAAGTTTGCACCAAGCCCTAAACGTTAAACCAGTTCAGGGTTAGGGCAAGGAGATGGGGCTTCAGCGCCAGAACTGGCATCCGGGAGTAGTTCGGGATTAGGGTTTAGGATCAATGCTCTAGGCCGGGCTCTCGTCCCGCCCTGGCTCCTTCATCTGGGTATGCCCACCTCCCTGTAGACTCCCTTGACGAAAGGCACCCTTTTTGTTCGCACGAGGCCCCATGTTGGTGTTGTTCTTGTTCCGTTTGTAGTTGTCGTTGTCGTCGTCGTCTTGTTGCAGCAGTGGCAGCCGCCGCAGCCGCCGCCGCAGCAGCAGCAGCAGTCGCAGCAGCACGGCCAACCTTCACCGTGGAAGGATGACATTAGAAGCATTTTCTTCTGGTCGATACTAGTAGTCACAGTAGCAGCAGAGTAGCCGCAGCAGAGGCGGCAGATGCATCACGCAGTTATTTCACCTCCTCTTCATGTTTTACTATGACTCGATAGGGCTAACCTTCTTATGCATGTGCACCTCCAAACTACCGTTTCGGGATTTTCGAGACCTTGAAAAGAGAATCCAGAGGGCACAGCTAAAACAAAAAGGTTCGGAGGCAACGCGCCGAGCCCCCACCTGTCCATCGCCTCCATCCCGGCTTCGCTGGAGCCTGAGTTTGGCATCAGATCTAGCTTCACCCATAGGCTCCTTAGAAGTTCCTTTTTGGGTTTACCTTATAGGATTCTAAAGATAACCCACAAAAAGGGAACTACTTAGGAGGTTATGGGTACCCAAAGCTTGCCTAGATCGACACCCCACAGGGAATTGGGCCCCCAAGCCGTGCTGGTGATAGTTTTCTATAGGTGCAACTGCGGCTACTGATGCCGTGCGGCATGTAGGCCGCATGTTTCATAGACCTTGTCAATAGAAGGATTGCCCTGCTGCTTATCAAGTTTACTACATGGGAGTGTACCCTAAACCCTAAACCCTAAACCCTAAACCCTAAACCCCAACCCTAACCCTATAACCTCAAGAATCTGCAAGTCCTCCTTCCAGAAACCCTCAACTAACGGATCCCTGGCTCTCGAAAGCTTATAGGGATTTAGGGGTTTAGGGTTTAGAGATTTAGGGTTTAGGGTTTAGGGTTTCTTCGCTCAGCCGTCCAGAAACCCTGCGCACTGAACTCTAGACTCGAAACCCGAACGCAAGCCCCAAACCTTAAAGCCTAAGCATACCTGAGTAGGGTTCACCCCAAACCCCCAAACCCTAAGTCCCAAACCCTAAACCCTAAATCCCAAACCCGAAACCCTGAACCCTAAACCCCAAACCCCGAACCCTAAATCTTAAACCCTAAGCCCTAAACCCTGAACCCTTTTCTGCTGTCTGAACCGGCAAGGCGGCGGAACTGGAAAGCTTGCCTGGCTCCTGCCGCGAAGGCCTCGGACCTCGAAAGTTGACTCACAAGTTGGAGCTCCAGAGAACCAGGGAAGGGTTTGGGCTTTAGGGCTCATAGGGTTGAGGGTTGAGGGGTTTAGGGTTTAGGGGTTCTAGGTTTTGGAGTTTAGGGTTTAGGGTTCCGGGCTACAGGGTAGGGCGTTTGATAGGGTGTGTCTCCGGGTTGTTGATCGGCCACAGCTTACATATATATATATATGTATACATACATACATACATACATACATACATACATATATAAATACATATATATATATATATATCTGTCTATCTATCTATCTGTCTATATATCTGTCTATCTATCTGTCCCCAACCTTGAGGCCCTCAGACCTTGTTCAGAAGCCTGTTTAGGGTTTCGGGTCCCAAACCCCAAGCCCTAAACCTTGTTTAGCAGTTTGGGTTTAGGGTTTAGGGTGTAGGGATGACCCCACCACCCCTTCCAGATTGCACAGGCTCGACGTATCCCTTACCTCAGGGTCCGCACGAAAGGTTCTGCAAGGGTTTGTGTACTTTTGGATTGAATATTTTTAGGGTTTTCTATGAGCCTTTCGTTGATTATAGGGGTTTGTCGATCCCTGCTTACAAGAATTGAGGCAACATTTTCGATACATAAACCCGAAATCCCTAGCCCCAAAAGACCAATCTTAAAGCCTAAAGCCTAATTGGGGTTGTCGTTGTTTCAGGCGGGGAAGCTGCCGGTGTCCTTGGACTTCATTGCGGCCCGGGCTTCCGTGTCGATGAGTAATTTTAGGGCTTTGGGTTTTTAGGGTTTAGGGTTTTGGGGCAAGAGGGTCCAGGGTTTTGCAAGCGGATTCGGGAACCGGGACGCTTTTTCGACTGCTTTGAGAGCGATGTTGAAGGAGGGCTGTTGCAGTTCATTCACGCCTTGCAGGAAAACGTGGCATACACGACATATCCGATACATTTGACACTCAACTGAGCATGATTGCGTCATTCGTATATTTGCTTCTCCGCACTGAAACGGCGCAGAAACGCGTCGTCACCGCCTGTGGCCAGCCGGTTCTCGAGTTTTCTGTATCGGGTCTCTCTCTGCAAAGCTCTACCACGCAAGCCCAGGTCCCGAAGCAGTGGTCTACAAAGCTTTTATAGTTGGGCTCCATGCAAAAAAATGCAAGCATCGTGTAGCTCTTGAGCACACGCTCCTACCACATGCCGGTGCTGAAACAGCAGCTCCCACCGCATACAACTCGGTCGGCTTTTCAAGAACATCGCGATCTGAGCGTAACAACTCAAAATGAGCTGTCAAGTCTTCCGAGGAATCACTGTGCCAACGACTCAAGCACGTTGGAAGACACTGATTCCCGTGCCGAAAGCTCACAATGCAACATCAAGCCAAGGCCAGCAGTGCGCCATCTTTCAACATGAGCACATGGAAAATCCAAAATGCTGTCGGTTTTGCTTTTTCGTACCCGATCCCGTGCTATTCATCTCTGCATGAACTTCATGTGGTCTCAAGTGCTGGAAGCAATAACAAGATCTGGATACGACGACGAATTGACATGAATCCAAGCTACAAAAGCATCCACAATCATGCCTCTCTTCACGAGCCTCTGGTCCTTCTGCAGGATGTTGTAGTGGCCCGGCACTGATGAGTCTTGCCAAAGCCTGAACATAATGTTCATGAAATCTTTTTTCCCCTGAATCAAGAAATGCAATATCTCCAAGATATCGAGTCCAAACTACCCCTGTTAGTGAACCCGCTGGGAGTTTTTGGGGTTAGGACTTGGGGTTTAGGGGTGCAGGAGTTTAAGCTTCAGGCTGTAGGGTTTGGGGCAGGAGGATTTATGAAGGAACCAACTTGCGACCTCCAAGGGTGGAGGAGGTCTCGGATGTAAGGCCCAAAATGCCCCAATAACCGGACCCGAAAGTTCCAGCATCCAAACTCTCTAGGGGGGGCTCTTGACTAAACCCCCCAAACCCCTAAACCCCTAACCCTAAACCCCTAAACCCTAAACCCTGAACCCCTAAACCCTAAACCCTGTCAAGCCACACAGTGCGCAACATGATGCGGTGTTTGAACCGGCTGAGCCGGGACTCCAGGTTAATGAAGGGGTATACCTCAAGTCCTCAAGTTATACGGGGCTGAATATATGCAGGGAGTTTAGGAGAATATAGATGTAGGGCTTAGGGGATTGGATTTTGGGTTTAGGCTGTAGGGGTTGGTCCAAGGTCTATTCCTTCAATGAGGGATTGTTGGGCTTTCTGGGTAGGACTCACTCCTGACAGGACGCTGCTCTCTTTACCCAGACCCTGACTCAGATCGGTCGCAAGGAAGGCCAGGAAGAACGGAAGTTTGCTTTAGGATTTGGGGGTTAGGGCTTACTGTCAAGCGGGGACTATATCTAATTGTTTCCGGTGTTCGATGTCATCAGTTGAGGCATTCAAGGTTAGGATGTTGTTTATGAGCACCATGTCTTTGTGTACTGTGTATGCATGTATGTGTGCATGAACGTATGTATGTATGTATGTATGTATGTGTACGTAAGGATGTACATGCGTATGATGTATGTATGCATGTGTGCTTGCGTCTAGGCTAGGATGTTGCGTTCATAGTTTCTGTTGCTGACATGATTGAGTGTTGTATTCATTGCCTTGTTGCTCTCCTGTTGCCGGTGTTGCTTGTGTTTGCTTCTGGGTCCGTTTTCCAGATTTCCAGGTCCACGGAAACATGTAAACATCGTCGCAGCTGTTGCCTATTGCCTATATACTGCCCGCCATACTTTAATCATGTGTGATCCTACAGAGTTTGCTATTGTTGGTTGTGTTATCTGTTGCTTTCGCTGTAAATGGTACTATGTTGGCATTAGCTTTGCCGGTAGATACATGCAACAGTATCCTGTTACTAGATGGTAAGCCGCCTACACTAAACCCCCACGGCGTTGTACCTCAACACCGTGTACCCCCGGATCCCAAAGCTGTTCTGCAGGGGACTACCTTTTCTTTGGTCCGACGTACTCGGTGCTGGTTCACCGGCTCGTCACATGAAGCAAAAAAGCAGCTCGGGGGGCGGTTCAGGGCGCGGGGTAAGGCGGGGTGGGGGTGGGACTGTAAGGGGATAGGTCTGGCGGGTCTTGGCTTTCGCCTTTCGGGTTTCTGGCTCAGCATTTTAGGCATCACTGTGAATCCTCATTGGGAGCCTCTGTCGTAGCAGCCTGGCATGGACATGTCCGAATGTGGTTTGGTTGAGGGTTTAGGGTTGGAGGAGTTCGGAGGTTGAGGGTTTGGCGTGTTGGGTTTAAGGTTTTGTCACGCAGGTTTCTTGGCTTCTCTCCACAGTTTAGGAGTCATGTTCCCCGGGTGCTTCAGGCCTCGTAGCTGCAGCACCCCTATGCCCGTAAATCCAAGAGTCGTGAACCCTGCAACCCCAAATGCCTAAACAGCTGTGGACCGTGAACCACTTCAATCTAGGCGCCTAAAGAATTATCTATACTATTTTGGGGGATCCTCATTAATATTGTTATGGTATAGTAATCCCCAAAATCAAAACCCTAGTCTAATTATTCAGGCCCCCATATTTCCCAAAGACTGTAAAACCCTATCCCCAACTCACTGAACCCTCAGTTCCCTCTATCACCCCGGAACCGGAAGGAAAGATGCAATTCTACCATCAGCAGTCTATAAGGTATACGTCCCTATCTTAGCAGCCTAAACCCAAAAGCCCTATATCCGCACCCTAAACCCTAAACCCTCTATCCGAATATGAGCCATAAGATAAGCACTTTTTCAATCACCGATCTTACTTTCAGGCTTCTCTTGTGGCCCGCAAGCCATTCCGGAAAGAAAGGAGTGTAGCACCTCTGGGTCGGTAAAACCCAAAGGATGCCAGAGTCCCAGAGTCCGAGACTCTCATTTACCTCTCGGCTCCATTGTAGTTGCTTTTTCATATATATATATATATATTGCTAAATAAATAAATAAATAAATATATATATATATGTTATACTACAATGGAGACTAGAGGTAGGTACAATCGTCTTAAGATGTGTAATCGTATTTCCGATTTAGTCTTCTTCGGGGTATGGGTCTGTAGGGTATTTGGGGGTTCGTGTTTTGTTTTTGTTTGGAGTGCGGGTCTCGGCAAACCCAAGCAACATTATGCGCCGCGGCTTATTGACATCGAGCCGGTCCCAGGACAGTGACAGCTTTAGGGTTCATGTAGGGTTAGGGTTTAGGGTTTAGGGGTGCATGGCAGGCTACCGCCAACATATTGGATTTACACGGCCTATGGCTGCAACGTAACTTAGCCTTAGGTATGTTGGCTCGGAGGACACACATCTAGGGACAAAGTCAGGCGATGTGAAGAGTGTAATCGTTCTTTGTGCATCCACTGCCACTGCTCGCTGCTGCTTTTTCCGCAATGTACACCTGTATCTCCTGCGGCGCACCGGGTCATCCCCACTGCGAGAATCTCTTCCAAATGGAATACAGAGTTCAGTGCTTAAAGGATTGTTGGTCTTGGGTTCAACGTTTTTGTAATCCCCCCCCCCCTCTCGGACGAGAGGGTCTCCGATGAATCAGAGACAGGGCCCGAAACCCAAAATCGGAAATCCTGACACCTGAACTCCAGAATCGGAAATGATACACCCTAGAACTCAAGACTTAAAAGCATGTCAACAGTCTTAAGCCGTCCTGCGTTCTGTGGAAGCATCTTGTGAAGCTACATCCTCTGGTCTGAAAGATATTGGGTCACGGGGCTTGGGGGCTGGGGTCCTGGCAGCCTGACCCAGCTTGTAGTTCTGAATCCGCCAGAAAGTTCCTACCCGCCCCGAACCCTAAATGCCCGAACCCGAAGACATCTAACTTAAGTCCAGCCACCAGGCCCCGAAGCACAAAACCAGTAAGCCAGTAAACACCTCGAACCAGCCCCAAAGCCCTCCCTAAACTCCCCAAACCCGCATCCTAAACCCCAAAATAGTTTCAATTCTGACCGTTTCCTTCACCCAAACTCCTAAACCCTAATCTCCTAAACCCTTAACTTCACCCCTAAACCATGAATCCACCGAGGTCGTGTGGGCAAAGATCGACTGCACTGTCCCCGCCGGCGCCAGTTTCATCTCCACAGCTTCTTTCAGCTGCCCCAACCAAGCCTCACGGCCCAGTTTGAGCATTCTTGAGGTTTTCGGCTTAAGGTTCAGGGTTTAGGTTTTGAGGTTTGGTATTTAGGGCGTAGGATGATGTAGAGCCTTTGGCCTTAGGGTTTAGGGTTGCAGGATGTAGATTGGGCTCTTTCAATGATTCCACTGCAAGACTACCTTCCCAACCCTGAAATTTCAGACGTTGTGCCTGCAACCCTTGCCTCTGAGGTCCTCTGCCTTATAACCACTAGGGCCAAGAGTTTCGGGTTTAGGGGTCTAGGGTTTAGGGGTTTAGGGTTACAGGTGCCCTTGCCTAACTGGCCTTTCCAGAATTCTGTTTCGGAAAAACCCAATTGCTGCGCGGTGCAAATTTTGGGGAAGCCCGGTTTAGGCTTTAAGGTTTAGGAAAGCATGGTCCAAAACCAGCCCCCAGACCCCAAACGAGCAAAAGACAGTACCCTACGCCATATCCCCTCATTCATCCCTCAACCCTAACCTGTGACCCTTGAATCCATTAACCCTGAACCCAAAACCCTGTCCTCTGAACCCTGAATCCCTCAACCCGAGGCCCTAAACCCTAAACCCTGAATCCTATACATCCTGCTCCTGAAGGATCCCAGCTGTCGAAGCAAGTAAAGAGCTGGATCCGAAGGACGGTAGCAGCCTGCTTCAGCATAGGGTAGGGCCCTGTAGGGGGCCTTAATGATCCGAAGAGGTTCTGGGATATATCATGGTAGAAGTATATCAAGGGACCGAAGGAATACTACTACTAGTTACCCAGACGCTTCTTTTGCTTTTGTAGCTTTACGGTTGTTCAGGCCCTAAACCCTAATCCCTAAGCCTAAACCCTAAACCCTTAAACCCTAAACTTTGCCCTAAACCCTAAACCCCTAAACCCTAAACCCTAATATATGTCTTTGCCCTTGCTCATGATTATTGGGGAGATGGCCTCGGGACCTCCAATTACACCCCTAGATTTGCCCGTCACCTGAGGCCCGAACTTCGAAATTCCGGTCAACATCCCTATTTAGGGTTTAGGGCTTAGGGTTTAGGGCTTGGGGTTTAGGGTTTAGGGCTTTTCGGTTCGGAGTTTAGGGTTGAGGGTTTCACAGCCCTCAACACCCTGAACCCCCACCCTGAGTTATGTGAATCTCACGCCGGAAGGATCTACAGGAGATCTCTGAGGTGGTCTTCCAAGACCACAGGTGGGAGGAAGCTCTGCAACTCCTGAGGGCAAGAGACTGGGCTATTGTTAAGGGCTTTAGTTTAAGTTACGATAAGAAGGAAACCATATCATTTAGATAATAAGGAAACCATATTATTTATACAATAAGCAGACCATATTATTCACTTCAGATCCCGATTATGGTAACTTAAATAAAATCCCTTAACCCTAACCCCTAAACCCTAAACCCCTAAACCCCTAAACTCCTAACCCTAAACCCTAAACACTAAAACCCCAAACCCTAATAAATACCTTAGCAAGAACCCAGGAGAAGGCTGGGGAAGATCCGCCGCCAAGGAGGTTCTCCTGCAAGGGGCCACTTGGTTTAGGGGTTTAGGGGTGTAGGGGTGTAGGGGTTTAGGGGCTTAGGGTTTAGGGGTTTAGGCTTTAGGGTTTAGGGGTGTAGGGCTTAAGGGGTTTAGGGTTTCGGGTTTAGGGCTGAAGGGTTTGGGGGTGTAGGGTTTGGGG
>CAJNJA010016590.1:0-11292 GCA_905231915.1 Symbiodinium necroappetens | reverse complement strand
AAGAGGGACCCTAGTTTGGAGAACTACTCGCCTGGGGGAGAGACGAGTGCGAACGACGAGCCCCCAAACACTTCCAAAAACCCTGATGAAACCCAAGCAGAACTCCTCTACATCTCTGCAATAGACCCTCATCCAAGGGTCTCTGTATATGGGGCTGTCTACGCCTGGGCTGTTCATAAGGGCTTGATTTAAAAAGCATTCTTGTAAACCCTAAACCCCAAACCCATTCTTTTCAGGCATAGCTAGTCGAGGCTGACGGGTGCAGCTTGAGGGAGATGGAGATTGGAGAAAGGTCTCTGCGGCAGTTCAGAGGTACAGAGGCCTCCTGGTTCATAACTGAGGGTTGAGGTGTTAAGTTTAGGGTTAAGGGTTTAGGGCTTAGGGTTTAGGGAAGTTTGGGGGCGTCGGCTTTAGATTTGAAACTGATGTATACGAGGGGCATACTTGCCCTCCGTGATGTTCTCCACATCGTCCGACTCCGTCGTGGCCATGTTTCCAAAGACCTCAGCTGAAAGAGGCCAGAAGGTGCCTCGTCTCCTTCGACAGGAATGTCAGATCAAGTCAGGCAAGATTTACAGACCCAAAAACCGAGCACCCAACCGACTTCTTGTGCAGATGATCATGATGACAGGAGCTTTACAGTCTTACTTTGGAACGCAAGGCCGAAGGATCTGAGGCAGACACACTTAGCCCGTGTCCGCACCCCGACGAAGAGCTTCGCTACGCTCGGAGCTTTGGAGCTGCGATGGCTGCGCAAGCAAGCAGCTGCGAGGTTTACGTGGTTAGTCTTCTAGATTAGGGTCCCTTTTGGTGTCCTTTTTACAAGACCTAATTTACAGTTGAGAACTACCCATGTGAGTGTTCGAAGGCGTGAGTATTCAGCCTCGGCAGTCAAATAATTGAAGGTGCATCGACATGGTCGTGTCCATGGAAGCCTTTTCTAGACGCCTGGAGTAAAACAGTTCTGTGGCTTTGATGCGACTACAGTCTTTTCATGCGGCCTGTTGCGGATGGTGCATGTCTACCGCTGGTCGCGACAAAGGCCCATGAGTGTAGCATGAAACAGAACGCCCCACATGACACAGCACTAGGAGAACAAGGGGTGGCAGCCGCCAAGAAGGATCGGGGGGATGGCACATCAACCGCCGGTGGCGGCCAGGGCGTAGGAGTACAACTTCGGGAAGGAAAAGGTCAAGGGTAAGAGCAACATGTTCTCACAGGCCGAGGCTTGCTTCGGGAAGAAGGGCTACAGCAAGAACAGGGGCAAGTACAAGAAATGGACGGTGCGCTCTTTCTGCACGAAAGCCGCTTACGCATTTTACGGCACACTACTGCTGCGACAGTGGTCACAGCATTCATCCTGAAACCTGAATCATGCAGAACGCACCCTGCCATCGTTTCGCCGGAAAGCTGGCTCTTGAACTCCAGAGGTCTGCCATCCCCGCAACTGCTGGCTCAGACTAAGTGAGATGCAGGGTTGCGGACCTACAGACTCATACAGACCTTGCTACTTGCGGGCGCTTTGCCCGAAGGCACCGCTGAAATTGTCGGCAGTCTTGTCGTGATGCAGGCGCCCGCGGTACGCTGTAGCTTGAACACAGAAACAGCCATCTAAACTGCGCTCTGGAGCGGCGCTTCGACAAGACTGCTTTCACGCGGTGTGCCTTCCCCAAAAATGCTTGCAAGGCTCCCTCTCTAGCGACCCTTGCCACTCTTGGATCGCGCCTTGTCGGCCTCCCGGCGTGCGTTTCCCTTCTCGTGCTTGTCCTTCGTGTCGCATCGGTCTTTTCCAGAATTCTCCTTGTTCTTGCTGTGCTCTTTCTCAGCCACGGAAACTCCCAGAAGCACCAGCATGACAAGCAGCAGCAGCAATCTAGCCATCCGCGGGGATCTGTGGGATATGGGAGCGGCAATTGCAACGTCAGAGATGGAGCCAAGCCTCACCCATATAGAAGCTGCTAGGCCCTAGGCTGCCAGGCACGGACTGTCAGGCCTGCATGCACAGAGCACCTTCTGCAACAAGAACTGTTTTGCGAGTGGCTGCTACGATGCCGCGTAGCATCGCAAACACAAGATTCCCGAAACCGCTGCGATCCCGCTGCTGCTCTCCCAGGCAAACAAACATGAAAGTGATCCGAAAAGCTACCGCAGGACTCCTGCCGCGATGTGAAAGTCAGCTGCCTCAGACCTGCAACGGCTGCACTTCCCAGACCGAGTGGGAGCCAAACCGTCGACGAAAACTTCGTTGACTTCCGGAACAGCACATAAGGGAAGACTGCAGGAACGCGTGGCAGCAGCAAGTCACTGGCAACTAAATTAAAGCAGGTCGTCAGCTCTTGGATGCAGAGGTGTCTCCCAAGCTATCCTAGCTTCCAAGGCCACGCAGCCCCTTGTGCTTGAACATGCTGGAACAGGCTCCATCACTTTGAATAATCTGCATGAGAGATGCCAGACCTAGCATTGCTACCATGGTGTTTCAAAACAGCCGCTAAGCGCTTCATGCAGATGCTGCGACCAGATACGCAAATTGTGGCAGTGCTTTCTCTAGCAGCCTTCAACGACTGAACTTCCCAGACAGAGTGGGAGCCACGTCGTTGACAAAGGCGCGATTATGACTACCTCCTATCCTCGGAACAACATATGCTGCTACACACACGCAGTAACTTGGAACATGCACAACTATTTGCCACTAGCGCTTGACAGCAGCATGCTACCGTGGCAAGCACAGCCATCTAGACAGTCTAGGCAACTAGGCAACTGCAATTGAATTTGCTTTCTGCACATTATGCCGAAAAGCATCATGCAGGTACTGCGACCAGATGCGCAAATTGTCGCACTGCTCCCCAAGCCAGCAGCCTTCAACGACTGAACTTCCCAGACAGAGTGGGAGCCACATCGTTGACAAAGGGGCGACTATGACTATCTTGCTGCCATCAGCCTCATCCCGGAACAACATATGGCATGTTCTGATAGACACACAAAGCTTATGAAACATGGAACATACACAAATTGCTCGCCACGAGGCTTGACAGCTGCACGTCACAATGGAAAGCAGAGCCATCTAGACAGTTTCGGCAAACACGATTGGAAATTGCCGTCTGCATATTCTACCCGGCACGCACTCAGCATTCACTTCCGTTCGCCAAGCAAGGTGACAGCGGTCCGCCGGCGAGCCCAATCCACTTCGACCTTTCGAGATGTTTTCACACACCACAACTTACGGCTTGGCTTGTCGCGACGATACACTGCAGGTTGGCAGCTCAGCCCACATCCCGACAGCTATAGCGAAAGCAGCGGCAACATCAGCTTGCTAGTCTGCCACAAGCTTCATTCTCTTCTGGGGCCGCTACCGATAGTCGGCCTTCGCATTCCCCATGGCTTCGAAGTGAGATGACACGGTTTGCATCCACTGCTTCCTCGCATGCAGTGGTGCTCCATACCAGGAGCCATGAAACTCCATTTTGGGTAGTGCTTGCCTGACCCGCGGCCAATCAAAATAACGCCCTGGTGCCACGTGTCTACCTGGGACGTAGTCCGCCGCTGTTATCGGCAGGACATTCTCATCTGGGATATTGTATCCCCGTTGGCGCAGCATAGTGATTAGGTATTCCAATGTGTTGTACTGCATGCTGGTGAAGTTTTGCACGCAGCCATTGCCTTCAAAAGCGACGCCTATAGTGTGTGCGTTGGCCTCCAACGCCGTGCAGTTGCCGGACACATTTCTTTCAAAGCATCCTCTGATGACAAAGGCTTTGTGCTCTTCCTTCACTTGCTGGACTAAGTTACCATCCCGCATGATGATGAAATGGCACCCGAAACCAGTTTTCGCGAAAAAACTGTGCACTGCTTCATCAACTCTGACCACAGTGTGGGACATCAACAGATACGTGGGCTTCACACGCTCGGAGGTATACTTATCCACTCTGATCATTGATTCTGGGGTCCAAAGGCCCCAGATCCAGTCTTGAAGCATGGACTTCCGTGGATCATGGCAGGTCAAGTCCCACCTCAGGGCGACACTCAAGACCCCAGTGATCTCCTCCAAAGAAAAGGGTTCTGCCCCTCGGCAAGGCCGTAATACCTCGCTCGAATAGACTCGCGGCCTGATGTGGATCCTCCACACGTTCACTACGGACATGGCAAGAAGAAAGGCTGCGAGCAGACCTGTCGCCGCATATCGGTACTTCCGAAGCCAGTGGCGAAGCCGCCCTATCTTGCTGGGCATGCATAGACGTGGACGCTGTCCATCAGAAAGCAAGTCTGCGGAGGCACGGTCGAATGCCGATTGTATCTGAGACTGCAGCACGCTTCCAGAACTCAAGGTGGACGGGTCTGGGCCTTTCAGTAGCTCATCCCGAAAGCTTGCATCGAAAGCCCACGTGTGTTCGGCCTGGGGTTCGCCCTCGTAGCATATGCTCGGGATGCCTGCATCAGCTAGAAGCTGACCCGCGCAGAAGGACTTGCAGACTCCGAAAACCACGAGATCGAGGCTTGGCCGTGGCTGCGAGAAGGCCCGTAGAAGCTTTTGTACTAGCAGGTCCAGTTGATCTGCAGACCGGTTATGGCCCACCACAATGAGAACATTGGTGTTTGCCAGTACCCCTAGCGATGCCTCAGCATCTTCCAGCAGTTGGACTCGGCTGCTTTTTCCCTGCGGCAGGGCTGCTTTGAACAACCTCAGGTGCTCTTCGCACTCCTCTGAAATGCTTGCCCCAGATGCCCGGTTTAAAGCTATGATGGTCACATTCTCTGTCTCCAAGCCCAGGTAGGGGCGTATGTTATCCCAGTGCCCTTCCAGGCGCTCGCGGCATGCATTGTAGAAGGCATCGGCGCAGAAAATACCACATTCCGGGCTGCTGCAACCCCTGCCCACGCAGTGCTAAAAGCCAACAAAGTCTTTACAAAAACCCTAAACCCTAAACCCCGAAGCCAAAACACTTAACTCTGAACCCACAACCCTAAACCCAAAACCCTGAACGATGATCCACCTCGGTTCAAGTCTTCAAAGCAACCGTCTGACACGGCAACGCACAGGGCTCTAAACCAACAAACAGCCAAAAGCGACTTGCGAGCGTGCCTAGCTTGAGCACATGACATTGCAAGTTGTTCTTGCCTAGCAACATTTAGGGGTTTCCGAAAATAGGGGGCCCTTATATAGTACCCTAAATAGTAGGATTTATTACAAGGACCCCAAAATAAGGTACCCCAATATAGGAAAGTCCCGATTTGTCGGTGGCGATAGCAAATCCTACTACAGCGATGGCTTCAACTTTGCGATCTTGCTGGCCTTCGGATGCTCTGGCGGAACTCCCTCTGCAGCGACCTCAGCTGACCTCGCAGCTGTTCCTGCTTACTTGGTTCAGAGCAGCCGTGGACAAGTAGGAGGCCTGAACACACGAAGAGATTCTGCATCAACAAGTATTTGAGACTGGCCTTGGCTGTCGAAATGTGGGCCGACAAGGGCTGAGACAGGACCCAGGTCCGAGGGGGAATTCAAAGGAAAACGCAACCCAAACCACAGCCGAGACTCGCTAGCGATGGTTGCGGGATTTGCCAGAAGGCCCACAAGTCTGTTGTACTCATTCTCGGTTGGCATACGGCAACCACCATCGTTACGCGGATGACACATCCTTACGGGCATCGGTCGCACCCAAGTCTGGGGGTTAGCTTGAGTTAACTGCTGCAGTTGCTGCATGGTCCTGCTTTCAGATCAGACTGCCAGCCGTACTCAGTGAAGACATGGACAGTCTTCAGACTGCAGGCAACCGAGCAGCTCCTCTCGTTTCTCTGCTGTAATGCAGTTGCAGACGACGAGACCCTCGGTGATCCACCAGTCACTCCGGCACCTCTTGCGATAGCAGGTGGTGCAGTAATGCTCACAGTCGCCCTGAAGCTCCGCGTGGCACAATCGGTTTGATCGGTGGTCTTCCCTGGAGCAGTTGCGGAAGTCGCGGCAAAGTGTGTGTCTGCATATCCCACCTTGGCGTCCGATGAGTTTGCTCCTTTGTCAAGGTTCTACATGCCTTTTCAATTTCTCAAACACCCGGAAAGCACAGAAGGCTACCATACAGGCTCTTGCACAGTTGCGCCCAGTTTTCCGAATAGTAGCAGGTACTTCCAGAGCCCGTGCCTCAGGCAACTCCTGAATCGCATGTCCATCCTTTCAGGGGCCAGGCAAGTCCCGAACCCGCCCCTCAACAAGGAAAAAAGGACTTAGACAGAGGTTGATCTTGTGTAGTCATTTCTCCTGGTCATCACTTCGCTCTGCTTGGACGAGCACCTCTGTCACGTCCCCCTCGGCATCACCCTCTGTAATGTCGGCCCAGCTTCGCCGTCTCCTCACCTCCATCGCGCAAACTGCTGCAGCTCTGGAGCCAGAACCCTCTCTCTCGCTGCCATGCAACCCAAAGCAGGCAAAGCGCTTGCTACACACAAGACGCCTGCAGAGGTCGCGTGACAAGTAAAGAAGCAGCTTGCCCTTTGCAGTCCCCCGGCTCTCTTGGACTTGTCCTATGCTAGAGCCAAGGCTCCACAAAACGATGTGTGGCAGCCCTGCCTCCACTCCACGTCTGTACATAAATCGTGCTGCTAGTCACGGCTTGCAGACCAAACACTCCTCAGTTGCATGTGACTTCCGAGATGTCACGGTCTGCAAGCAGCTACTCCGCAAGCATGTCTCGCCTTCTGCATCGACTCACACAATGCTGAAGGTGCCCTGCGATGCGAGCATTCAAGAGCAGCGGCGTGACAGGATGTTCAAGCCTTCTTCTAGTGAAAAGGCTGCAAAGTCAAAGTGAACTCAAACTCCTGGGTGCAGGATCAGAGCCATCTCACCAAGAGATCCCCAACCTGCCACAGCCTGCCACAACTCTCGGCTTCTGGGGCGCCTCGCCCAAAAAAGCTCGAGAGCACCCTCGCCGGGCCGGCGCCTCGCGGGTTTTCAGCGGCTGCTCGGATGCGTTTGTTTGTGAAAGTATGATGGTGTCGATGATGATGACGGTGGTGATGATGATGGCTATGATGGCTATGACGATGATGATGCCGATGACGAGGATGATCATGGTGAGGATGGGGATGAGGATCATGATGAGCTGAAGACAACCTCCCTGGCTGATGAAGGATCATCCTGATTTCTCGCGGCCTTCACTGTCCCTCCCCGAAACCCTAAAGCGAAAATGCAAACCCCAAAAAGCCCTAAGCCATTTCATTTCGTTCTCGCCGCCGTTATCGTCGTGTCCTAATGGGATGTCACCTAAAGCTCTGCAGAGCCCAAGCTAGGGGATCGAACTCCAGCACCATCGTTTCGGGCTTTCGGTATCCACGCATGGTCCCTGTATAGTTTTACTATGATATATATGCCCCATCTGGTCTCCAACAGTTTTAGGCTGACTGTTTCGTCCTCGAGTTCTGAGACACCATCCCAGAAACCTCTCAGTGTTCCTGAAGCCATTACGAGAAGCCTCCTATAGTTGAAGGAAATGGTTACTTCTCTAAATTCGAGTCCTTTTTGGGGTCCTGTTTATAAGGGTGCCGCCTTGTTCTGGGTTCCTGAAAAGGGACCGTAATTTAGAGAACTACCCTATTCATGAAGAAGTGTCGGGCTTTCCTTAAATCACAAGAAGGATGCCCATATGATGTGAGGTATATTCCTTTTGAGAGCAGACTCGGCAAAGTCCGGTAACAAAAAGCGTAAAACCCCATAGAACCGCATTCAAAACAACAAACACACTAGAATGGTTGCTTAGTTTCGTTTTGAGACTCTGGGAACGGGCAGGGTGAGCAGCAGCAGCAGCAGCAGCAGCAGCCGAAAGAGCCATGTGATCCTCAAACCCCAATATCAGAGCCTTCACAGTTTCAAATACATGGTTCGGCCGGTATGTTCTAGCAGGGACGATGAGGGGATAAATATTAAGAATTTGTCAGACCTCGAGATGAACCCTTGAAGTTGCAATCCTGGACAAAAACACTCGAAGCCCGAGACCCGGTAGTCCATTTCCTTTGCCTAGACCCCCCAATCCTAAACCCCAAAGTCACTGCCATCCCGATTCGGAGACCCAAACCTTACTAAAACCCTCCAGTCCGAAACCCCGCAAACCCCATCAGCCCCACGCACCGCGGGGCGGATTAGGCGTCTCCAAGCCATGTATGTCTCTACTTCTTTCCGGCCCTTTGGAGTCCAAACTCACCAGCAATCACCGGGCTCGAGCCGAGGATGGCAAAGGCTCATCCATGGAGCTCTACCCCTTAGGAAGTAATATGGGTAGTTCTCTAAATTAGGGTCCCTTTTAGCGTTCTTAACGGCATCTTTAAGGCTTTGGATAACGGCACAAAAAGGGCCTGGCTAGCTCTCTTCCTTTTAGGGTGCTTCTTGCAGGGGTGCCGTACCGTTGTTGTGACCTACTGAGGGGCCCTAACTTAGAGAACTGCCCATGTGTTCTTGGAGGTCCGGGTTCATGAGACCATAACCCCAACAATGCACCCAAGAGCCGTATGGAGAAGACCCTCTGAGTTTTGAGGAATGTAGTTCGGGGGTTTCGAGCTAGTAAGAGTAGGACTTCTCGATGCTGTTGGGTGGCTGCAGGCTCCGAGGCCTTTCGATCGGTGTAGGGGTTCAGGGCCCGGTCAGAGACAGGGACCCTAAATCCCAAACCCTTAACCCTAGGCTCTGGGAGGTCTCTTGGGGTTTCTGAGTTCGGAGTTCCGGGTTTAGTGTTCGGGGTTCTGGGTTTCGTACTTACTTTGGTGCTCTATAGGGTTAAGCCTTCTAAGATGTCCGAAGGGTTTAGTGCTCGGTTCTGGGTGTCGTCTTTTGGGGCTTCTAGGATTAAGGCTTCTCAGGGTGGTTCGACTAAGGCTCGGAGGTGTATATCCTACAGTATTCTGGGGACTGTGGGATTTCACTCTACCGGTGGCTCTACCCCAAGCCCTAACCCTAAACCCTAAACACAAGGGTGGATTTAGGGATCGAGGGTGCAGGATTCAAAACCCAAAGTTTAGGGTTCGGGTCCTGGCGCTTCTCTGGTAAAACCATTTCGAGGGTCTGCCAGGCCTTAAAGGTCTTGGCATTAATTGGGCTTGGGTTTAGGGTTTAGGGTTTAGGGTTTAGGAGTTGGGGGTTAGGGTTTAGGATGGTTTAGGGCTTTAGGATTAAGGATTTCGGGCTTGGGGTGTAGGAATGCAGGAGCCGGCAGCGAAGCAGTTCCGCACACACCGAGGTCAAACGGTTCAGGGGATAGAGGTGTTTGGAAGCTAGGATCATAAGGACGCTGACGGGGTAAGGGGGAGGGGGGATACCTGTAATGAGGACCTAATACGGCTTTTTAAGGAAGTATAGTCCCCTACCTCCCTCCCCCTTACTCCCCTAAGGGTCCCTATGATAGGAGAGGTTTGAGGCTTGGCGGTTCAGGGTTCCAGTTTAGCCGGGCTTGCAGTGTCGAGGACTCAGGATTTCGGACTTCAGGATTTGAAGCATACCTATAGTCTCCATTGTAATCCCTTTTGGGGGGTGTACCTTCTAGGACCCTACAAAGAAAAAAATTGTTAATCCGAAAACGGAACTACAATGGAGACTATAGGTAGGACTTCGAGATCCACCGCTGCCTCCTTTTTCCAAGTCGCCAGGCAGTCCAACACATTCGAATTCCGTTTGTACAAAGAGACAAGCCTACCATATCCACACGGCTGACCCAACACACCGCTGTTTGGCGCTAGACCGTGCGCTGACAACTCTATGCCCTAAGCACGAACCCTCAAGTGTTCACATCATGTAGAGCCCTGATCATTTGAATAGGGTTTCGGGTTGTCGTTTGAATGAAGGAACCCTAAGTAATAGTATTACAAATTATTTTTGCAACCCATATAAGCCGCAAAATCAAGGAATCCTTGTCCCAAACATGCGGCCGGAGCAGAATCGAATGACTGGGTCATTGTCTTCTGCTGCGTGAAACGTGGTCACTCTCCTCATGGTCACCTCGCCTCAGAGTCTTTAGGGCTCAGGGTTTAGGCTTGAGGACTTAGGGTTTAGGGCATTTAGGGTTTAGGATATAGGGTTCAGGGTCATTTACGTTTCGGCTTCCGGGGGTCCTGTACCAGGAACTGCACTAAACTGAGAACGAACACTCAACACATGAACTCAAATCACCCACACCGCACCCCCGTTTAGGGCTCAGGATTTAGGGTTCAGGGTTTGGGGTCTGGGGCTTAGGGTTTAAGGGTGTTGGGTTTAGGGCTTAGGGACCCCGATCTGCAAGTTCTCAACTCTAAACGTTCATCTCCCAACGACGAGATTTGAAGGAAGCCCTAGGTCCTAAGAGAATGCAACTTCAGAGTGGTGTCTGAAAAGCCCTTAACCCTAAACCCCTACGAGTTATGAGGTAATCTTCCCCGAGCCTTATTCATTGCTCTCTTGGCTTTCGCACCTGAATGGCCAGCATCTCGAAGACGTAACGCACCTTCCCAGCATTAACCCGAAGAGTAGACTGAGTCTCAAGACCCCACAAAGCCACCAAACCCGCTTGAGGGTTTAGGGTTTAATTAGGGTTTAGGGTTTAATCAGGGTTTAGGGTTTAGGGCTTAATTCGGGTTTAGGGTTTATTTAGGGTTTAGGGTTTAATAAGGGCTTAGGATCCCTTCGCACAGAAGCCCTGAGCAAACCTGCTGCTGCTACCACTGCTCCTCCCAGTGCCATTGCCAAACTACGACCACGATTACTGCGCGCCCGTTACGACGAGCACGACGGCGACGACGACGACGACACAAACGTACAATGACGACGACTACGACGATGGCAACGATGACGATTCCATCACAAAAGCCTGTGCAAACACTACTCTGACAAAGCTGGTCGGCATGATCGGCGCAATGACTTTTACGAAGGCATATGGCTGTTGTACTTATACTGCACGCATATCCTGTTACCGTGTCATCGAAGTCTTGTCGGAGCCTTCATCGCCTTTGTCTTGTGCGTGGATAAACAAGTCTTCGTCCATTGGCTTTGTTGCTGCTTCTCCCTCTGCTGCTTTCTCTCGAAGTTGTCTCATTTGCGACATTGTAGTTTTCGCGTCGTGTTGTTTGCAGTTGTGTCGCTCATCCGAGTAGGCCTCTTGTCGCTGCCATGGCTGCATTGATCATATCGACACTTGCTAGGATTTTCGCTGCTCTTGATACCCGAGTACACACATACATACATACATACATACATACATACATACATACATTTGTTACATACATACATACATATATACATATACATATACATATACATATACATATACATATACATATACATTCACA
>CAJNJA010016589.1:0-10500 GCA_905231915.1 Symbiodinium necroappetens | reverse complement strand
TTTAGGGCTTGGGATTTAGGGTGGAGGGAGTAGGGTATATACTTAGGCCATAGAGTACCTATGTAGGGACCCCCTTTAAGGCCTAAGGGTCTACTAGATTACGTGGAGCCCAGGGTTTGAGTTTACGCTCTAGGCTTTAGGGTATTCCGGCATTGAGTTCATGCTCCAGGGCTTGGGGCTTTAATGTTTTGGAGTTTAGGCTTTAGGGTTTAGGGGTTTAGGGGTTTAGGGGGTTTAGGGTTTAGGGGTTTAGGGTTTTGGAATGTAGGCTTTGCAGTTCCATCGCTTCGTATGTGTTGCTATCAGGGTTCCGAGAACGACTCTTCAAGGGTTGCTGTAAGCAGTCTTGCGTTGAGGGCTTTATGGGTAGTTAGTCCCGAACATGCAAAACTGAAACACCATAAAAGCTGAAACTCGAAACCCTTAACATACACAACTACGTACTATAGGAACCGTATGAAAATGCGCTAGAATCCAAAACCCTAAGCCCTAAGCACAAAACCGAGATCAAGCCATCCTCCTCGGTAAGGAACAGGATCACAGGCGGCGGACCACGCCCAGCGCCTGCGATTGGGGCTTGGTCGTCGGGTTCTCGAAATGTTTAAAATGTTTAATAGCTCCGGATTCCATGAAACCTCCTTGTCGATTGGTGGCGTGGATTTCTAATTTGTATAGGGGCCTCAATAATTAGAATGGGGTTTATCATACTATAACTATAGCAAGGATCCCCACCCCGCCAAAAAAACACATATTGGTAGTTATCTAGGCCCCTACATCAGGTGGTTAAGAAATTTGGGTTGGGTGCTGAAGGCCTACAGCATCAAAGGGCTTAGGGTTAGGGCTCAAAGACTGGCAAACTCCATCCCTTGCAGTTGGCCGTGATACCACGGTTGAGGGTTTAGGGTTTAAGGTTTGGGGTTTATAGGGTTTAGGGTTTTGGTTTAGGGTTTAGGGACTAGCGTTTAGGGCTTAAGGTTTATAGGGTTTAGGGTTTAAGGTTTAGTGTTTAAGGTTTAGGGTTTAGGTTGAGGTTTCCCTAAACGCGAAACACAAAGTTTCAGTGCGGCCAGCTCTCAAAGGGCACGTTTTCTACAGGTCTAGGGCTGGGATAAGCCGAACTTGCAGGTTTCGGCCTGGATTAAAAGTCAAAGGGTTTAGGGTTTATAAGGTTTAGGGTTTGGGGTTTAGCGTTTCAGGGTTTAGGGTTTAAAAACCTGTTCACAGAGTTTAGGGTGTAGAGTTTGCAGTTTCAAGGGTTGCTCAAAAACTCCCAACACAACTCGAAGAAAGTAACCTTCAATCCCCATGCAGTGATATCCCAGATGCCATAATTAAACCTAGTTCACAGCTCGTAGGCTAAACCCTGAACCCTAAACCCTAAACCCTAACTTGGGTTTAGGGTTTCCGGGTTGCAAGCAACCTCGGGCAGTGCGTCCGAAGATTCCAGGGTTGCGGAAGATGGTGTTTTTCTTAACTGGTTTGAGGCCGTAATCATTAGAATAGGTTTTGGGGGGTATATGTACTATAACTATGATGATATTATAACTAGAATGAGGAACGCCCCCCAAAATACTATAGGTATTTGTTTAAACTATATTTAAGCCCCTAAGCAACTGGGTTGAGGCATCAGGCTTGTATTACAAGAGCTTATGGCTTAAGGGTTGAAGGGTCTAGGATTAGGTTTGTTGAGTTGGGGTCTAGGCGGTTTAGGTGTTTTGGGGACAAGGAGTTTAGGATCTAGACTGAATCTAGACGTCATCAAGTGTATAACTAGGCTCTTCAGGAACCCCTGCAAACAACGTATTTACTTTCTTTTTTAGCTATAATATACTAGGAACCCAGGAACCCAAAAAGTAAAGAAGTATGCTACTGGGTTTGAGGTTTCACCGGTAACCTTCCGACAACTTTCGGAGAAGGGTCCTCAGATGTCTGCGAGGGGGGCCTTTCAGAACAGCGCGTGGAGTTCTGCGGATGTGAATTGCAATGAACATTATCTGTCGTAGAAGTGCGGGGTGGGTTATTGAGCTACTGAGCACGCCAGAATGACGATCCTCAGCCCCTAAACTTTAATTAAACCCTAAACCCTAAAACCCTAAAGCCCTAAAACACTAAACCCTAACGTGGTCCAAACTAAAATGCAAAGAGCTCTCGTTTTCAACTTTCTGTCCGACAAAGGCAGTTCAACTGTCTTCGGACTGACTGGCTTCGTAGCACTTATGGCTATCTCAAAGCTGAGGGTTTAGGGGTTTGGGTTTAGGGTTACTCAGTTATCGTGAATGTGAACATGGGCAATTGAGGCATTAGGTACTGGCCCAGGAATGAGGCCTTACTAAGCTTGGTTTGATTCAGGGATTTCAGGTTGAAGTAAACCCTGTATTTGCCTGTAATTCCTGAAGCTTAAGCCCCACACCTAACTGTTTTACAGAGACTTAGATCTCAAGGTTGCATGTAACTTGCCTTACCCTAAGGCTCGAAGGACTCATATTTTGAGGCTTTTGGGCCCAAAGACCATACTATATCAGGCTTTTGGGCTACTTTGAGCCTTAGGGTTAAAGCTTTACAAAGAGTCGCTCCCGGGTGTAGGGTTCAGGGCTCAAGGCTTATAGGGTCAATGTAGGGCTTGCGGTCTGGGTTTAGGGTTTAGGGTTTAGGGGTTGAGGGTTGAGGGTTTGAGTCTATAGGGTTTCGGGCTCAAGGTTTCTCGTCGGCGGAGTGTCCAAAGCGTCGAAGACAGCCAGTGCATCCGCTTCCGACACACCTGCCGCAAAGAGGCTGACCTTCAGCGCGACTTGAGGCCATGTTTTGACCAACTCAGCATAGCCCGGCATCGTGAGCACTTGGCCTGCATGGTCTTTGATGAATGACAGACAAGCCTTTTCAAGCTGCTTGGCCTGGAGGAGATGTGCTTGGCAAAGGATGCTGCAGACTTCTGGTTCACTGATCTCCTCGGAAATCTTCGCTTCACACCAGACCTGTAGTCGTTTCACTTCATACTTATGGCTCACGGCCAACAGCGCTTGCATCCGCAACAGCCGTGGACTGCCCTCATCCTCGCTCTCGGTCGATGTCTGCGGCACGAGCTCCTCGACGTCTGGGAGACAGTCGGTGTAGAGGAACTGCAGGAAGGTTTTGAAGGTACTCACATCACAGTCCTCGATCACGATGACTTTCGAAACGCTTTCCTGCATCCCCGCGGTCAGCTGCTTACTGAACACCTCGGATCGCGCGCACAGGATTGGGGAATGCGCCTGGAGCACTTCGTCTTGCACCATGAAGCGCACGTCGCTGCACCTCCCTTCCTCCAAGAGCGCCAGCATTGCTTGGCTCAGAGTCGATCCGGGAACGTCCACGGCTGATCTCAAGGGCTCCGATCGTGCATCTCCCTCAGGGCGAACTTCAAGTACAAGCTTCACAGTAAGAGTGTCCTCCCGCACCCACTCGGAGTCTCGCAGCTCATCATAGCTGAAGCCGAAGATGCCCAGCTGTGTACCTACGGGACGAAAGCCAGGACTATGTACATCCGGGCCATAGGCAGCAAAGTCATAGCGGTCATAGGACTCGAGGTCACAGGAGACCATTGCCTAAGTTCCTAAATGACCCGTAAAATAAGAAGGGTACCCCCTTTTTCCTGTTATTCAGTTTTCCCTAAACCCTAAACCCTAAACCCTTCCCTAAACCCTAAACCCTAAACCCTTCCCTAAACCCTAAACCCTAAACCCTAAACACTAAAAAGGGCAAAGGGTACTCCTCAGGAACCAAGTTGCCGTCTCTCCCCATTGCACAAACTCACCGGTCCGAGCCTGAACCTGGGTTCTTGCTAAGAGACTTAAAATTCAGGGACGGGTACCATCATAATAATAATAACAACAACAATAACAAAAAACACAATAACAATAATCATAATAATAATAATAATAAATAATAATAATAATTGTAATATTAATAATAATGATGATAATAGTAGTAGTAGGGATCTGTAGTAAATAATAAGTTAATAAGTTTCCGGTGGGATTTAATTTACCATAATAAGGAATTCCTTGTTATGGTAACTTAAACTAAATCCCTTAACAAGAACCCAGCAACATGGATGCCATAGCGAAGCGCGAAGATGTTGTCCGTACGGGGCACGATTGCAAGAGACCCGCACGGCCCATCCCTCCAAATCTGCTTCTCCGCATCTACGTTGTATACCTGGACCCCAAAGAACCTACCTTTCTAGGGCTCCTTCTTATGATTTCTTTATAGAAGAAGTCCTTCAAAAAGGTAGGTTATTTTGGGGGTTATAAGGTGCAAACTGGAATGTCTCGTTTCCGACATGAAAGGTCGGCGACCACACCGAATCGCGAGATCCGGGAGCTTCGTTCTGCAGGAGCATGACTCCTAGGCTTGGGAGTTAGGATTAGGGTTTAGGGTTTAGGGTTTTAGGGTTTTAGGGTTTAGGTTTTTAAGGTTTTAGGGTTTTAGGGTTTAGGGCTTTAGGGTTCTAGGGTTTAGGGTTTTAGGGTTTAGGGTTTTTTAGGGTTGTTCCAGGGTTTCGGGGTTTAGGGGGGGCCCTTGGGGATATAGGCCCTCTCGATAAGGTCCCTTATAAGAGAGCCAGAAGTAGGGTTCAGAAGGGACCCCTTTTCAGGGTCTCCCTAATACTACCTAGGAAGGCTCCAATAGGTGGACGGTGTAGGGACTACCCACGGGCTCCATAGTAGTTCATTTTGGGGATTACCTTGTAGGATCCTAAAGATCAGCCACAAAAAGGAACATACTATGGAGCCTCTGGGTACTAATAGGCTCCGTGGTAGTTCCTGTTTGTGGCATATATTGAGGATCCTTTCAGGTAATCCCCAAAAGGAACTACTCTGGAGCCTATGGGTAGGTACCAATAAACCATTCAGAGTATAGAACCCTAAACCCTAAACCCTTAAACCCAACATAGGGAAAAGAGGTAGACATTTCGGGTTAACTGTATACCGTAGGAGGAGCCCAGAGGCCTAAACCCTAAACCCTAAAACCCTAAACCCTAGCGTTTTGGGGTTTAGGGGTTTAGGGGTTAGGGCTAGGGGTTTAGGGGTTTAGGGGTTTAGGGGTTTGGGTTTAGGGTTTTAGAGGTTTCGGGCTTTACGGTTTAGGGTTTAAACCCCAAAAGGATCAAAGCGTACCAATGAGGCTTCCAGGCTCTCAACCAGGAGAAGCCAGTGATCCTCCAGACGTACTCGCCCCTGGCAACCATCACAGCACCTATAGTCTCCATTGTAGTTCCTTTTGGGGGATACCTTTTAGGATCCTGAATATAGAATTGGTTCAACCAAAAAAAGGAACTACAATGGAGACTATAGGCACAGTGCGTGCTCGCTCCACCACTCGTTTCCATCAGCGGATTCTTGGGGCTGGGCGCTTTAGGGTGTGTAGGTCGATGCTCGTAAGGCGTGTCCTTATCAATGCCCCGCCGGCATGCAGCCTCATCTTCATTGCGCTCCTGCTGGGTCACCCTAAATCCTAAACCCTCAACCCCATGCCCTACAAGATCTACACCTCTTGGACCCTGTCCTAAACCCTAACCCCAACCCTAAACCCTAAACCCTAAACCCTAAACCCCAACCCTAAACCCTATACAACCCCCTCAACCCTGCTGAACACCATGGTCCTGCGCCGAAGCCCACCTGGCTCTCACCACTGCCTGGTTTGGGGTTTAGGGTTCTAGGGTTTACCCATAGGCCCAAGTAGTTCCTTTTTGGGATTACCTTATAGGAGTCTAAATATAAACCATAAGAAGGAACTACTTGGGGTTCTAGGGTTTAGAGCTCTTGTTAAGCCCAGCTGTCCATGTGGCTACACAACATACACGCCTTCAAAGACTTCCTATGGATGTGCTTGCGGGTCATATAGGTACATGAACCCTTGGGTCCCGGAAATCCCTCCAAACCTCTATAAAGAAGAATCAGCCACTTGTAACGAAAGCTTACAATGTAAAAGCCTGAGTAGCTATCAATACTTGTATCTTAGGGCTCCCTACTCTAAATCACTAGTACTAACAGAACTCCCCCCAAAAAAGAAACCCATATTAGTTCTTACAGCTCCTATAATATCTAGAAAAGCCTTCTCAACAGGAACCCAGCTTCCAGCTCTTTCCTTAGTCGGAGGCGCTCCGCCGCATGAGCGGTCTCCTCAGGTGTCTTCTTTGCTTAAAGCTTTTAATAATTAGAGCTGCGTCCCTTTAATTTAAAGGCCTGCTTCAATATCAGGGTTAAGATTTCGGGCTTCAGGTGTAAGGACTTTACTCAGAATGAATAGCGGTTTGTGGTGTGCTGTACTGAAACGCTGCTATGGAAGGAAGCCAAAGGAATACAACTACAAGTTAGTTAGTACCCCCACAAGAGCAGAGGGTCAGTTTGAAGAGATTAGTGGGTTTAAGGGCGGTTAGAGTATGTTGATTGCACTGTTTATCGGGTCTGATATCTATGATATGGCCATTTAGGCCTCGGGCTTAGGGATGCAGTGTCAAGTTTTAACTGTCTCTTTTGAAATGTGAAGTGGTTTATACAAACCCCGTTATACATATATATATATATCTCATATAAATCTAAATAAATAAATAAATAAATATATATATATATATATATATATACAACATACATATATATATATATACATATATATATACATATATATAACCATATATATATACATATACATATACATATATATATAACATATATATATATAAACACATACTAAGACCTGCTAGTCCCTGACAGAGGGGCTTAGCTTAACGACTAGACAAGTCGCGGCTTGGAGGTCTTGAAGCCTCGCCTCCTCGGCCTCGGCCTCAGGGTTTGGGGTCTTGATGCGGGGGGTTCGGGTGCTTTGACGGGTTCGGGGTTTAAGGTTTATAATATAGGGGTTAAGGAGTTTATTGTCTAGGATTTGGGGTTTAGGGGTTCGGAGTTTAGGGTTTAGGGATTAAGGGCTTAGGGTTTAGGGCTTTAGGGGTTTAGGGTTTTAGGGTTTAGGGGTTCCGGGTTCTATAAGGATTCTACGAAAATTCCTCTCGTCTCGTCGTCTCGATCTCGGCGCGCAGCTCTTCGGCGGACATGGCGAGTGCGAGAGGAAACGGCCCCAGAAAGGCTGCCAACACTAGCTGAAAGGGCTCCTTATAAGGATTTCTATCATGGTTAAGTATGGTTATGGGCAAGAATAAGGAGAATAGGGTTTGGAGTATAGTATAGTATGTTTGAATATCGGGAGTTTACTGCCTTCCATATCATGTAGTACCTATATAAGCGTGAGACCCACTTATGCTTTGCGCCCATAAACCCTTAACCGCTTAGGTTTGTCCCCAGACTTCTCTGTTCAAAGTCATATCGCCCCCAGAATCTGACTCCCTAGCGTAGCGGATTGCCTGGATCCAATATCCCTTAATTAAGGAATACACCTTAAATCATGTTAGGGATCCTACAATAATTTAAGGAGTAGTCCTTAATTAAGGGATATTGGAGTCTTTGAGTGGGGGGTTGGGAAACCGGCGCCTGGCGGATTTAGGAAATAGTAGGATCCTTATTATAAGGACCCCAAATCAAGGTACCCATTATTTTAGGAAACTCCCCTTTAGCAAAGACCATCCCTGCGCACCATGCTGGCCAGAAAAAATCTGAAACTGGAGCTAAGGCTGCGGGGAACGGCTTCTGGTCTAGTTTCGTGCTTTACCAGTTTTGAGCACTACTGTACTGCTGATGGACAAAAACCTGCCGTGCCCGCTTGTGCCCTAAACGAAAGCAAGCCTTGCATTTGCTTTGTGGTGGATGAAGGAAGATTGTCTCCATTAGCCTGGCAGGGTGAAGAATAGTTTGCCGTAGCCGTGGAAGACCATGAAGCCGAACCAGCCACCGTTGGATGAGAGTCTTGTTGACTCTAACCCTCGAGCCCTCAGCTGAACCCTAGAGAAAATTGAACCCAAACGAGGCGTTTAGGGTTTTGAAGGTGTTGAACACCACGCATCGTACAAACCTACACACCTTCTAACTCGGAGCCAGACTACTAACTATAGTAAACCCACAATCAAACCTCCGTGTTCTACGGCCTGCGCTCTCGTAGACGGCTTGCCGGATCCTCACGTGGAAATGCCATAGACGATAGTAAGCCATAATTGTTGCAGCAGGGTCTTGAGACCCACCACATGTCGCAGTTTAACTAAATCCCTGCATTCTAAACAGCATCACAATACGGGGACACAAGTCGTAGTACTTCTCCAGACCTGTACGATCTTCCTGGAACCTGCGTTTCTAGGGTTTAGGGTTTAGCCCTTCCAATGCCCCAACCTTACACTCCCAAACCCAAACCGTAAAACACCCCGAAAACTAAAAGAACGAAAACCAGGCCGCGAAACATCCTTATAAACCCCTAAAAGCAGCTTATGAATTTCTTCATGAACCCCTCTATGAATCAAACCATATGACGCCCTTGAAATCACTTCCAACACGCTCAACCCCTAATCCCTAAATCCCTAAAGCCCTCAATCCTTAAACCCCGTTTAAAAACCGCAGAGATCTGGGTCCTCTCTGCCGGGCCATCCCCTGCGCAGCCCAATCCGCTGAGAAGTTCGGCCCCTCGGGGTTCAGGGCTTTGGGCTTTGGGTTTTAGGGTTGAAGGTTGTGCCAAACGAAAGCTCTTTTTTGTGGGCGCGCGTCGGCCTGCAGGCTTAGCCACCCCAAAGCCACCCACTTACAACTCTCAGGGCATGCGGCTTTACATGTCTCTTCGCCCAAGTAAGGCGAGAATACATGCACGACCACTGAAGGAGTGTGTTTCGGCGCCGGATCTTCGCAATGTTGTTGCTGAAGTTTTCCGTAAAGGCTGCATTGTGGCGAAGCCTGGCCAGGCCAGCTAGCCTCGGCAGGGCGGCCAGACCGGCGCTTCCAGGGGCAGCAGGCACCCAGCCCGGAGCCGGAGCCGCCCTTAGACCTTGCTGGAAAGGGAAAGGAACCAGCATTGGCCGGCTTTGGCCTGCATTGTGCGTTGTAGGGATGCAGGCTCGGTCGCCAGCCTGGGGCTCCCTCGCAGGGTCTCGCTGATCGCTCGACCAGCGCGCGCGGGGTGGCGAGCGGGTTTAGGGTTTAGGCTTTGGGTTTTAGGGTTTTTTTCAAGGCTTCACTAGGGTCGAGGGTTTAAGGCCAAGGCTTATGATGTATCGGGGTTCAGGGTTTGGGGTCAGCAAGCTCTGGCAGTTGGACTGCTAACTCCGAACCGTAGGCCCCAAGAGCCCCTAGGAGATAGTAGGATATTTCACCACCCCCCAGTCTTCAACAAAAGGGCCCCTAAAACCCTAACCCCCCCTACACACCACGGATCCGGAAGCCCTGCACCTGCTTCTTTGGCAACAGCTATGCCCTGTCACGGTCAGGGCATAGGAATCTTGCTATGCCATGACAAATCCCCACGATCCCAAGCAGTAGGACCCTGTATATAGCCTGCATGAAACCCCTTGCCAAACCACGCAGAATCCAATCATTAAAGCCCTCCTCTAGTTTCTCAGTCAAGGTGTAGGGTTCGGGGTTTAGGGTTTATAGGGGTTTAGGGTTTAGGGTTCAGCGCTTAGGGTTTAGGGTTCATGAGACCTTCAAGACTCCAGAGAAACGGTGTACAAAACACGCTTCTACTTACCTGACACCCCTTGAAAATCCTAAACAACCTGACTGTCAGGGTGCTTCTTTCAGCAAACTTCTTCAAAAAGCTCTACGAATGCTTGGGGAATTGGGTTGAGGCAGGGTTTAGGGGGTAAGGCCTCTATGAAAGTGACCCCTTAACCTTCATAAAACTCCGACAGTAACAAGATAGGAAACTTGATAGAACCATGTCATAAAGCCGAACCCTACAATACCAACAACTATACGACCACATGAAGCCCCTTAACACGCGGTAACCCCCCTAAACCCTAAAGCCCCTAAAACTCAAACGCCCGAACCTCGAAACTCTAAAACCCCAACACCCCTCAATGCTAAAACCCACTCATAACACCCCAAAAAAACCCTAAACCCTCAACTCCCAATAGCCCTAAACCCCTAATTCCTAAACCCGAAACTCCCCAAAGCCCTAAACCCCTAAATCCTAAACCCTATCCTAACCCCTAAACCCTAGACCCTAAACCCTAAACCCTATTCTAACCCCTAAGCCCTAAACCCTAAACCCTATGTTAAACCTTCCAAGGTAAGAGTCCCTTTCCTCCTTGAACCCCCCTTTTTGCTCGACCTCGGGAGCCCCATTCCTGCACCGCGAGCTGCTCCAACCTTCGGGGGTTTTTTGTCGGGTTTTTTCAGGGGTTTTCAGGGGTTCTTAAGAAGCTACAAAAGGTTTAAGGGTTTTTTTAGGTGTTTTAAAGGGTGTTTTGGGGGGTCGTCAGGGATTTTATGGTCGTGTTAAGTGCGTTGTAAGGGGTTTTAAGGATTTTAAGGTATTAAGGGCTTTAAGGGTTGAAAGGAGGGTTTTTTAAGGGTTTTAAGGGCTTTAAGGGTT